>JAAAKQ030234733.1:0-11207 GCA_010016005.3 Zanna intricata | reverse complement strand
GAAAAATGCCATGCCTGACCGGGATTCGAACCCAGGACCTCCGGATGAAAGACCGAGACGCTACCACTCGCGCCACGAATTTCAACAAAAGTAATGAGTAAAAATATAATTTATAAATTTTTAGCGGTAATAAAAAAAAAAAAAACAAAAAATGGATTATTAAGAATTATTTATTTATGGATCTTAGTTTAAGTATTACCAATCTATATATATAAAAATGAATGGTTGTCTGTTTGTCTCTTATGCCTTCCCAAACCGTTAATCCGACAGCGATGAAATTTTGACGAATGGTTGGACACATGCCAGGGAAGGTTTCTGAATTAGTTTTAAACCGCTAGGTGACATTGGAGTCGAGATAATTCGAAAAATTGTATTTATGGTCCTATTTGACTCATATTCAGAATACATATTAGTTTCATGGAAAGAAATATTTCTGCAAAAAATAGACACGCTAGGTGACGCTGGGATCGAGATATTTAGAAAAATTCTATTTATGAACTGTTTTGGCTCAATTCAGAGTACATATATATTTCTTTTTTTGTTTAATCTCCTGAACCATCGTTAGGTATACCTTCAAAGGATGAGATGAATGATTTGTAGCGTGTGTGAAAATGCCATGCCTGACTGGGATTCGAACAAGGGATCTCCGGATGAAAGGCCGAGACGTTACCACTCGCGCACGGAAGTCAACCCGAGTATATATTAATTACACGAAAAGAAACATCTTTGCAAAAACTATATCCGTTAGGCGGCGCTGGTGTCGAAATATATACGAAACAAACAAATATAAAAACAGACTTTCTTCTATATAATATATATAAAAGGCAATGTTTGTATGTGTGTCCGCTATAGACTAAAAAACTAAAGGACCGACTTACGCACGGGGTATTTTGCAAAATGGTCTACGTTGTCCGTAGAAGGTTTAAAACTAGTGAAATCCAAGATCTGACCGGTAGAAAGAAAATTAGAAATATTTTGAACTGACTACTGTGTTTAGAGAGTAGTTTGAATTAAATCTGATAGGTAGTGCTGTTTTGACAATTGTATTTATTTACATTCTGACTTAAAGTGAGGGTTAAATTTTGTGAAGTTTCGTAATGTTTTGTAAGTTTCTTAATGTTGTGTATTAATCATGATGATTTTGCAGCCGTATCAGCTTACGATTGTGTTCATTTTATCTACCTATATATATATACTCAAATCTAGCAATAGCGAAGCATTGCAGGGTCTGCTAGTATAATATATATTTTTTATTTATTTCTAAATGGTAAAAGAAGACCGGACTTTTATCCAATATTATTGAATTAATGGATGCAAATTACTAAATAAATAATTTATAAAAAAAATAGGATTGATGAAAAGTTATTAAGCGATAAGAGATATTAATACTCTTCCACTTATACGCAATGCTTATTAGCGATATTTATTAGCGATGAATGTTATATGTAGAGATGATTTATTAAATGAGTTGAGGAAATGCTTTTGTCTAATTATAATAATTTAAACTTTATTATAGAATTAAAGGGAACAATCGATTAAATTTCAGGATGTAATGTTGATGATAGAGCAAACTTTATACTAATAATAAAGCTGACACTCTTTCAGTTACGTTTCAATTTCCGTTTATCCAATTTTATTAACTATTTAACATAGAATAAATACGCGTCAATTTAATTAAAATTAAAATAATTTTTAAATAATTACGCGATAACTTAGACTTGTAAATTATTAAAAAAAATTAATTTCGATTTTAGCAAAAAAAACTTTCTTGTTAAATATTTCTAGATCCCAGGTTTTTTTTTTTTTTTTAAACACCGCCGGGGCAACTGGACCCGCCATTAGGCATAGCTCAGTCGCCGCGGAGTGTCGTGGCAGCAGATTACCCTGCCCCATCACTGTCTTGGGGGGTCCCTTAATAACCCCCCCCCCAATGGGGGGTCTCCCCTGATTCTTCAAGGCACCCGATCCTCCGCTTGTGAAGAACCGAAATGCCCCTCCTCAGAGGAGCTACCCATCCCGTCCCTAACACCTATCCCTACCGAGAGACGGATGCGCGTTGCAAACAATCGGCCCCTCTCCCCCGTGCGCAACCCTTTGAACCCTCGAGGGGCCTCCATGCGTCCTCGGAAGTACTCCGACCCAGGGCACTCTTGCGTGTGGCCCGGACCAAGGTATCCTCAGCAATTGGGCTGTCTCCCTGGCCCTACACATCGCCACGATTCGTTCCCTGGTACACATCTCGATTTGTTTTAATTAATTTATCTATTTATTAATTTTTTTTTTTCTACACTATCAGTATAAACATAACACAAGAATATATATACATCAAATAGAACATCAGAAAATATGAAGGACAAAGGAAACATAAATATAAATAAAAACATAATTCAAAGAGAAACAATACACACAGTAGAACAATAAAAATACAATAGTCGCTTCCCTGCTCCCTGTTGTGACGCCTGGCTAGATCCCAGATTTACTGAAACCTAGTAACTGAAACCTTTTTACTGAAACCTTTTTAACTGAAACCTAGTCATTCTTTACTGAAAATTAAGAAATCGAAATTTACCATTCAAAGATTTTACGAGTAGGAAAGGAGAAATTTGGTACGGACTCACATGAAAAAATTTCAAACGATGAAGCTAATGTCACATTCCGTCAATTATATTTAAAAACTATCTCCTGCATTCTTTAACATTGTATAATTTATACTTTGGACGTTTTAAAACACTCTTGTCGTTATTTACTCTCAACTCACGTTTCGTTATGGTTCATTGAACAAAGCGAAAAATCATCATCCTCAGATGTAATGTTAATTAAACAGTGAATTTGATTCATTAATTCTTATAATATTCCTGAGTCTCTAGATTATTTGAATAAAAAATTGATTGTTCAATTAAAAAGAATATATATTTGAGTTGATGTAGAGAACATATGACTGCTTTGTACGAAAATCCAAAAATAAAATGATTCTAGATAATAATTTTCAATTAATATTCAATAATGAGATGTTTCAAAAAAATCCATTACATATTGTCGCCGAATGGCTTCGACGGCAGTGGAACCTCAAAACCTTGTGGTGGCCCGGAAAAGGGCCGTTTTTATCGCTGAATGGCTTCGGTGGCTCGATGTTGTTTAAAACCTCGTAATAATCCTGAAAAGGGCTGTTGTCGTAAAATGGCTTCGACGACGCGTTGTAGTCTACAACCTTTTATAGTTCACAACCTTTTGTTGGCCCTGAAAAGGGCGGTTTTTGTTGTTAGCTCTGAGAAAAGTGGTTGGATGCGGGAGATGGTCTCCGGCGAAGTTGACTCGGCTGCAGTCGGGGAGCTGTGGCTCGTCCGTTGAAATCTGACCGGGTTTTCCCTCAGCGGCGGTTGGGTTCCCATTACAGCGTGGTAGTGAAGACCCCCAGACCCCCGCAGTGTCGGGTTGGCGTCGGTCAACATTCGGCCGAGGCGGTTCTCCCCGAACGATCCCACGCTGGGCCGGCTCTCGTAGCTGCGTCCGCTGGCCAGGGCGATGGAAGTGCGGCAAGCTAGAGCGGGAATGTAGTGTCCGCATTTAGCAACTCCCTAGGCGGACCAGTCAGGCCTGCTGCTCCAGCGTTGAATCGGCTAGGGTACTCCTATCAGCTTCTTTCATCTTCTACTTCTTCGAGGTCTTCTCTAGGCGGCAGTTTATGATGAAGTGAAGTTTCACGCCAAGAAGCCTTCATTTATTAGAGCCTGCAATGGTGGGGTAGTGCTGCTATGGTGGGAGGATATATGCGCGAGCAGAGTTCTGAGGCGGGATGCCCGCCTGTTAATGCGCGTAAATATACTGCATCTCCGCTGACATTTTCTCATCCTTGCGCGTCGTCGAGTTAAAGGCATGTGGTAGCAATATATACACATGTAATAATGTCTATTGATACTTACGTATGTACATACATACAGTCGTCACGTCGAAACTAGTCAAAAATAGATTTAAGAATGGTCAATACGGATATTTCTGTTGAAATTTGAAAACTAAAATATTTCGCGAACACAATACTTTCTTTACTTCGTACAAGAAAGTAAAAAGCGACCTTTTTTTTAGCAATCTCGATAAATAACGCTAATTTCATCGATTATTATTATTAAAAGCTATCGATCTAAAATCCTTGAAATTTTCATTCAATTTTTCTGACTTTATTAAGTTTAAGTCTGGTTAGTAGTAACCAGAATTTCAGATTATTACTTTTATTACTCGTATTTTCCAAATTATAATTAACATTCAGCAATTTTTCTTCAATACTATATTGACTCATTTTGAAGTTTATGTTCTTATTTCAATAGAAAATTTATGAAAATTCTACTTATTAATTTTCATATGAAACAGACATTTAAATATAATTTCTATTATATATGAAACAGCGTTGGTAGAGAGGTCGGGGGAGAAAAATTATAATTTTTACGCCGGTAAGTAATTTTTATTTAGATTTCCGTTAAATATCCACCATTAAAAATGCATATAATTTTTTATTGAGCGGACTTTTTTTTTTTTTTTTAGCGTATCTATTTTTATCCAGAGCGGCTGTATCCCTTAATCATATAATTATTACATATGTAGCTTCATACTTCGATTGTCTTGCTGGGTCAGAATGTTTTATTAATTAGAACCTGACAACAGAATCATGGTTTAGGATAATTTTTCGTTAGCGTTAATGTATAACTAGTTAGGCCGGCCTCGAACTAACAACCTTTCGTAAAGAGGCTAACTAGTTTTTTTAAAAATCCACACCACTTACATACAAAGATGACGTGAATTTTTATTTTGAAAAATAAAAATTAAACGGTATTTAGAACAGATATAATTACCATTATATTTTTAAAGCAAATCTTGTTTCTTTAAATATACCTTTAATCATTTGGTTTCCTGTAAATAAAGAAATGTTTTTTAATGAATGAAAATTGATTGGTTATAATCTAATATTACTAATCAAAATCTAGAAAGCTCATCTGATGCGCAGAACAAGGATGGATTGTTGGACCGATGACTGGTTTCTTGCTACCTACGACGTCCTCTCGCCATACACTATCTCTTCCATTATACTATTAATAATGTAAATTTCAGACAACTCAAGTTAGAACGAACTACTGCGCATCTTTTTGTTCACGCTTTTTAGATTTTGACAAGAAATAAATAGGATGATCTGAAATACCTTTATTTAGAATAATTATTAATCTACTGTGCATAGAAATATATTTTTAAAGAAGTTTTAAAAAAAGAAATGTATGATTTCATCTGTGATGTTAGATTTACAATTTGTAAAACAAATTCGGTAGCAGGAATGTCTTTAAGAATAGGATTGATTTTGGGATCAGTCGACGAAGGATAGATGGACTTACAGACTGATCCTGAACCTCCAGACAGGCTGGACCGCAAACATGGGGAACTGAGATACTAGTTTACCTAGTTCCTTACCGATCACAGTTGCTTTAAAAGTATACCTGTGTGCAGACATTGACACCCTCTACGTGATTTGACTATAGCGGAGAGGAGAATATCGCATAACACACGGTGTTCGATTGCTGTTAATACTTCCAGCATAGGTAATTCTTACTTGGGAGAGTTCGGAGATGATATCATGGAGACTATGCTGCAGACCGAAAGGTAGGCGGTGTCTACGATGTTTGTCAAGATTATCCGTACAAAGATGATAGGGATGAATAATTGGTACCTTCTGCCTCAAGGTAAAATCAAGGGGAAATGATTAATAATCATTATTACTAATAGGAACCCTATGTTTACGTTTTCAGTAATAGAAAACGGTGCCTGTCCGAAAAAATTTCATAAATTAAATAATCAGGCTGTATAAATTCCTTATTAAATGATACCAATCTGTAAATAAGCAAATGAGTATATGTATTTGTGAGTTCCAAGGTTCAAATCCTAGTAAAGGAAGTTATTTTTATACGGATTTGAATACTAGTTCGTGGATACCGGTGTTCTTTAGTGGTTGGGTTTTAATTAACCACACTTCTCAGGAGTGGTAGACCTGAGATTGTACAATTCTACACTTCATTCACGTCATCCTCATTCATCCTCTAAAGATAGTTCTTAAGAGATACTTCTTCAGAGACTTTCAAGATAGTTCTTCAAATATAAAGAGAGAGTATATACGTTAGTCAACCGGGCTGGTCTAGTGGTTAACGCAACATAAGCTGATTTCAAAGTCGAGAGTTCTAAGGTTCAAATCCTAGTAAAGGCAGTTATTTTGATGCAGATTTGAATACTAGATCGTGGATACCGGTGTTCTTTGGTGGATTGGGTTTCAATTAACCATACTTCTCAGGAGTGGTTGACCTGAGACTGTACAAGACTACATTTCATTCACATTCATACATAGCATATTAAAATTTTAATTCATCCACTACATTTTTATTATATGACAAATAGAAAGTCGGAATAATTTTTTACGAGGCTTTAAAATTACTGGAGAGAAAAAGAGATAGATACAGATGTTAAGAGATTAAAAGCTGAAATGTATACACTTCAAAATAATTTAAAAAAGAAGAAGGATTATTAAAATAGTAAGATATAAAGAGAACAAGAATTGAAAGAAAGAAGAAGGGGGAAAAAAGAGAATAAAACTCAGAGACATACGAAGTTTTCTTCTTTTCAAGTGTAGACAGACGGCTGTTCAATGTCTTCTCGTTCGTATATAACTCCTGAGGGATCGTAGCTATAGCCGTTTATACCATACCCTACAGCAGTAGTAGTAACAGATGTTTTCTAAGGTACAACAACCCTTAGGGAATTGAACAAACAAAAAAAAAAACTGGAAGAAGAGATATAGGTAGGGTTCAATTTATACTTATAATAAAACATTTCTTTTATACCTGCCGATTTTTATTAACATAGGAATTTATTTTTACGATTTTTTTTTAATAAATAATTTATCTACAAGAACACAAATCTTAGAAATAAATATTTTTCAATCCTTTAATTTTTTTGAACAAAATACATTACCGCATATCAATGTAAATATTATTAAGAGTGATTTAGAACCCTGATAAATATTTCAATCACCGGGTCAAATTTTTTGTCCTATTACGGAATAAGTTAAAAATGTGTTCATAAATAGACCTTTTTTCGGCCTCCGTAGCGGCCAATGGTAGCGTCTCGGGCTTTTATCCGGAGGTCCTATGTTCGAATCCCGGTCAGGCATAGCATTTTTCACACACGCTACGATTCATTCATCTCATCCTTTGAAGATATACATTAAGGGTGGTTCCGAAGGTAAAAAACAAAAAAAAGGCAGACCACTCATGAGACTTTTTATTTAACCTCCGGTACAACCGTTAGGTATTTCTTTAGAGGATGGAGATGAATGATTTGTAGCGGTGTGAAAATGCTATACCTGACCGGGATTCGAACCAGGGACCTCCAGGATGTTTGGTTAATTGAAAATCAACCACCAAAGATCACCGGTATCCACAGTCTACGATTAAAATCCATATAAAAGCAACTAACTACCTTTACAAGGATTTGAACCTTATAACTTTAGACCTAAAAAATCAGCTGATTTTGAAATGACGAGTTTAACCGCTAGACTAACCTGGTGGATTTTAACCATATCACTGAATAATAAACAAATATTCGACTTTTTTATTTTTTCGATGAAAAACTTTTTCTAAGATTACTAGTATCTTTTCAGATAGCCCACTGGGATGGTCTAATGGTTAACTCGTCATCGCAAATCAGCTGATTTCGAAGTCGAGAGTTCTAAGGTATAAATCGTAATAAATGCAGTTACTTTTTTATGGATTTCAGTACTAAATCGTGGATATCGATGTTCTTTGGTGGTTAGGTTTCAATTAACCGCACTTCCGCAAGAAGTGGTCGACCTGAGTCTGTACAAAACAACACTTAATTTACATTCATATAGCTCATCCTCTGACTTTTACCTTAAAGTGATTCTGTAGGCTAAACAGGAAAAGAAAAGTAACTCTTCAGATCAATTATAAGTTAAGGATTTAACTAACCAAATTAAATCCTACTGTTACTATTCTATACTGGTAACTTTCATTTTGAGAAAGGCTCGGGTGGGAGGCTATGAGAATTCATTTACAGCACAGGTCTAGAGTATTTTTTTAAACAAAAACTTAATTTCCTTTCCGCCTTCAAATAATTTTAGGGAGTGTACAGTAACCTTCAAAATTAATTAGAATAATATTTTTATTCTTGGTTTACTTATTTTAGTGATGTTTTAATTTAAGTTATTATAAATATTATATTAACTAACATAAATTTTAATTGTATTAATTACTAAATGAATTTAGGTTCCTGATAACAATTCTTTTCAGATAATTGTTTATAATTTTAAGCCTATATATTCCATGTTAAGTGTTAAAGACAATTCTGTAAAGTTTTTTTTTTGTGGTAGAAGTATTAGCATGCTTTAATAAGTATTTCCTAGTACGAAGTAAAGGAATAAATTTCGGTTTTCAGATTCTAACATAAATATTCATTTTGATCACCCCTGAATCTATTACAGTGTGATGTCTTTACGTACATATATAACTAAATATCTCGAATAACTCGAGAGTGATTACCGTAGGAAGTTGAAATGTTGGATTTAGGACTGCTGTGACATCAAGATGTATACCTCTCCTTTTGATTGCAATCGACTGGACCAAAAGTGCCCCAAAAAGTAACTTTTTCTTAACTGCAATAATAAGCTATCATTGAGAGCTTAAACGATATATATTAAGAAGAACTTATTTTCATTGGTTCCAGAGTTATAGTCAAATAAAATTTTAATTAATGAAATATTTAGATCGTATAATGAAAGGCACGTCGGTTCGAATCAGATTTCACTCCTTGTTATTTTTTTTAACTTTTTTTTTTAAACTTATTTATTTATTAATAATTATTAATCTCTTATTGTGAAAGTTTCAGCCCACTGGGATAGTCTAATGGCTAACTCGTCATTGCAAATCAGCTGATTTCGAAGTCGAGAGTTCTAAGGTTTAAATCATAATAAAGGCAGTTAATTTTATATGGATTTGAATAACAGATCGTGGATACCGGTGTTCTTTGGTGATTAGGTTACAATTAACCACACTTCTCAGGAGTCGTCGACCTGAGATTGTACATGACTACACTTCATTCTCATTCATACACATAATCCTCATTCATCATCTGAAGTAATACCTTACGGTAGTTACAGAAACTAAACAGATAAACAGAAAGGAAGCCCGGTGGACTCAAATGGATTGGTCTCTTTATCTGTTTTTTAGCCTTCCTCTGAAGTAATTCTTCTCTTGAAATAACCCTCTTCATCCTCTGAAGTAATACCTTACGGTAGTTCCAGAAACTGAACAGATAAACAGAAAGGAAGCCCGGTGGACTCAAATGGATTGGTGGGTCTCTCTCTCCCTTTATCTGTTTTTTAGCCTTCCTCTGAAGTAATTCTTCTCTTGAAATAATCCTCTTCATCCTCTGAAGTAATACCTTACGGTAGTTCCAGAGGCTAAACAGATAAACAGAAAGAAAGCCCGGTGGACTCAAATGGATTGGTGGGTCTCTCTCTCTCTTTATCTGTTTTTTAGCCTTCCTCTGAAGTAATTCTTCTCTTGAAATAATCCTCTTCATCCTCTGAAGTAATACCTTATGGTAGTTCCAGAGGCTAAACAAATAAACAGAAAGAAAGCCAGGTTGACTCAAATGGATTGGTGGGTCTCTCTTCATCTGTTTTTTAGCCTTCCTCTGAAGTACCTCTTCTCTTGAAATAATCCTATTCATCCTCTGAAGTAATATCTTACGGTAGTTCCAGAAACTAAACAGATAAACAGAAAGGAAGCCTGGTGGACTCAAATGGATTGGTGGGTCTCTCTCTCACTCTCTCTCTCTCTTTATCTGTTTTTTGCTTTCCTCTGAAGTAATTCTTCTCTTAAAATAATCGTCTTCATGCTCTGAAGTAATACCGAATGAGGATGATGTGTATGAATGTGAATGAAGTATAGTCTTGTACAATCTCAGGTCGAGGAGTGGTGGGCCAGAGTCTGTTCAAGATTACACATCTACTGGTACATTTATAATTTCATGTCAGACTCCGTATGGTTTCTCTACAGTGTACTGTTGTTGACATCATGGCATTGTGTTGTTAATCTGTAACCTGGTATACATAAATAAATAAATAAGTAATAAAAAATTAAAAAAAAAAAATTTATCGCTTAAATTCAATGTATTACTCTATTATAAGTGTAACGTATAAATTCTTGTATTTTTATAGTGTAGCTTTCGATTAAATAAGTTAATTGAAAATAAAACATGCTTTTTTAAAAGTAGTCTAGTATAACAGATTATTTAATAAATTCCAGTAGTTAAAAAGCCTCTAGGCAAACTGTCAGCAGTGTAGCTAAGTTCTGTATATAAATTTATATATATATTAAATCTGATATCATACACAGTGCGGTGCAAATATTATAAGACATGAATTTTTCGCTCTCACATAAAATATAATTTATTAAAATAATTGTAATATAGTAAAAGGATAAATAAAAACAACGATATACACAATTAGTTATTTCCGGTGGGGATGTACACACGCACATCAACACACAACAATCATGTATAAGCGTAATAATAATAATACCATTGCAGTGTACTTTTTGTAAAATTAATCTTTTATAGTCCGTTTAAAAACTAATATCAGATATAGAATATCCAATTTGTCACCTAAGGCAATATTTTTGCACACGCAATTCTTATCTCGTCTTAGGTATCAAATTAAATTGGCTACATATTATTTAATGTGTATTATTAAACTGTACTGTTTTGAACACACATAAACATCAGATCATGAAAGGCGGTTACGCTGTAATAATGTTATACGTGATTATTATATAATGAAACACTTTATTAGCTAACACATAATCAAATAAAATATGCGTATTTTTTAATTAAAATATTCAATTAAGTAATTTAAATTTAAATTGAACTAAACATTTTATACAGATATTTGATTTCAATTCCAGTTAGTATTACTTTGACAAAAAAAAATTATACTTTATAATAAAATTATACTTTATATATATATATATATATATATTATATTATAAAGGATGTATCAAAACTGCAAGGCAATCGCTCGGAAACGGATTCTATATCTAAAAATAAGAAAAAAGTTTCCAATAAATATATGCCTGAAAATGTTTTGTTAGCGAGTTACGGCT
>JAAAKQ030234689.1:0-11209 GCA_010016005.3 Zanna intricata | reverse complement strand
TACACATCATCCTCATTCATCCTCTGAAGTAATACCTTACGGTAGTTCCGGAGGCTAAACAGATAAAGAGAGGTATAGGTATTAAATACACGCATGGCATTCAATAGCTCTATATCAGGTTGACGATTTTTTTTTTAATATTATGTAAATTTTTAATCATAAAGTTTTCATAACTTTTTTCTTTTTAAATTCTTCGTCGGTCCTCTTTTTATTTATATATAAGAAAAAGTTGAGGTTATTTTTTTAGCGTGATTATACTAAGTACATCTGTGCTTATCTGTGGTATTTAACTTTCATTATACTTATTATCGCCACTCAGGAAGGTTCTCTGTTTGAATTTTGATCAAGTGCGCCAATTATACGCTATAATATTTCTATGGTTGTTGTAATTGGGGTAATAAATGATAATTTTTTTGAAGGCAAAATTTTAAAATAGTAAAATAAAGTCTATTAATCTTAATAAAAATTGGCTTATTCATATCGCTGAATAAAGTTTATTTGTAATCAGAATTTTTCCATTACGCAGAATTTTTCGTATATTTTTTCAGTATTTTTTTTTTTTTTTTTTTTTTTTTTTAGGGAAAACCTATGTTTTAAAATAATATTTTAATTGATTTCTAGGGTACGAACATAAAATTTTGAAGGTAGTATATGCATGATGATTCATTTATTGTAGGTATGACATATCACCTCAAAGTAATCTTCTGAGTCATATAATTAGCAACCAGTATTTTTTAAACGTTCGCTGTATGTACTAAATGTGTAAGTTAATGAATAATGAATGTTGAGAAAGTGTGTAAACGATGTTTAGGGATTTGAAGTTTAATGAATCACGGCGAAGTTTGACTGCAATAATTAAAAAAATGTTATAAAATATATTTCGGGTGTAAAGTTGGGGATGAAGATAAGAACTTGGTCCTCACATGTGCTATACAACCTGTGTGAAATATCTGATAGACTCGGCTAGGTAATCGGCTAGTAGGTTTGGCCTTACCGATGGTTTATTTTATCATGAGCCATTGGCCGAACTGTTATATCTGTATTAAAAATATAAAAGGAATATGTAGTAAATCCAGAAATACAGTGCAGTACCGGAATTTACAGTCTCCTATCTGATGTTGCCGAATGACTTGGACGGCACATGCACCTTAAAACCTTATGGTAGCCTTAGAAAAGGCTGTTGTTGTCGCCGAATGGCTTCAGCGACTCGTGGCGATTTACGTACCTTATGGTATCCTTGAGAAGGACTGTTTAAGGTTTCTGGAGTGGTGGCCCTGAAAAGGACCGTTTTTGCGTTAGCTCTGAGAAGAGCTGTTGGGTCCGGAAGCTGGTCTTCGGTGAAGTCGTCTCGGCTGTAGACGGGGAGTTGCGGCTTATCCATTGAAATCAGACCGGGCTTCCCCTCAGCGGCAATTGGATCCCCACTACAGCGTGGCAGTGGTGGCCTCCAAAGCCCCGCAGTGTCGAGTCGGCCATCGGTCGTCTTTCGCCGGCGCGGCCGAGCTGGTTTTCCCCGAGCGATCCCACGCTGGGCCGGCTCCTGCTGCTGGGTCTGCCGGTCAGGGCGATTGAAGCCCAGCGACCTGGAGCGGGAAGGGAGCATCCGCGCCCAGCGGCTCCCTCGGTTGTCATACATACATACGTACATACTTACAGGATCTAATTAGTCCATAACAATTCATTTCTTGGACTTATACCTGGATTTCTTTCCGGGCAGTCTTCCGGAGAATACTTGCAGATTATTGTTGAACGGTAAAGAGGGTTTTTCCAGATGCTAAATAAAAATAGAAAACAACTACCACTTTTTATACAAGTTGAAAAATTTTTAAATTTCTTTTAATGTTTACTTCTTCGTATCACAACAAATCAGTGGGTGATGGAGAAGGTTTGTTTACATATTTGAATTGGAATTCAACGTAAAAAGTTCTATAACAATTACTTATATTGTTCTTTGTGTCGAAAAAAAGTTTATTTTTTTCCTCAGTATTATTTGTCTCTAAAATATTATTTTATTTTATCTATGTAATTTTTTTATGATTTACTGATTTCAAATGCATTAGTAGAATAGAAAGTACCGTAGGTTAAACAATAAATTTATCTTAGAATATTTTTAAAAAAACAATGTAACGTGTAAAATAATAACATTTAGCCCAGAAAAGTATTTGGATATTCGTAGATATTGTACGAATTTAAAGGGAATATTAGTATATATTTTATTTTGTGTACATAAAATATCGTTCCTTTATTCAAGATTCTTTAAGAAAATGTTAATCACCCAGCCCTCATCTTATACGGTGCTCTTGACATACATTGTTTTTATGAATCTAGCACACGACCTATATCAAACAATTTATAATTGGTTGATAATAAAGACAGATTATAAAAAAACAATAAAACGATTTATCCGCTATCTAAAACGATAAAATTAATAATAATAATAAATAAAAAAATCTGTAAACTATTTAATTAAGTATTTGTTTGTAAAAAAAAAAAAAAAAAAAAAAAATTAAATTTCAGGTATATTTATTTATAGATTTAGATTAACTGTTGTATGCGGCGACCTGATTGATGTGCTCTCTCTGCGGTTCACCGCATCATTTCTGCCTTCTCACTGGTGTGGTACACATTGCCCCGATGAATAGAAATATTTAAACGACCAAATCGAATAATAATAATTTTTTATAATATTTATTATTGCACTAAATTGCAAAAATTAAAAGGATATAGTCGTAAATTGACATTTGCTTGTAGATTACGGAACAGGTAGATAAATGAAACTTTCTATTATTTTTGTGATAAATTATATTTATACGTTGTGAATGTTTACAACTATGGTGTATTTTTTTTTTGCCAGTTTATCGTTATTTTATAAGACTTTCATGGTTCGTCGGCTTGTTGGCTGTTTTATATTTTCTTTCAACTATTCCTTATTGATAAGTTATAATAAATTGTGGGCAACTTAAAATGGCTCGTTTAATTTGTAAATAAGCAGTTATCCTTTTTTTTTATTGCATATATGAATTCAATAACTATTTCTATTTATTCATCGCAGCCAACATTGTTTCTGTCCATTGAAAAAAAATAGGAATATAATTATTAAATATAAATATTTCGCCGATAGTGACGTCACAGTGTTTCTTAATATTATTCGTCTCGTCTCCCAAAACAGTAATATAAAATTAATTCTGATTATTGGTTTATGCACTTTCGAATAGAAACAATTGGCCATCGTCATTATAAATGTCCCTCCTTCTTTACATGAAGGAGGGGTTTCTTCTTTCCTTTACGTAAAGATCGTTTAATAGAACAGAAAATATCAATTAAATCATTGAATAGCTTATGTTATGCGTAAAAAATAGTTAAATTTCAAGAGTAACGTTTTCGCTCTATTACAAATTAAAGGGCAGAGTATCCATATTATACTATCAATTCGAAGTTGATCAATTAATTATATTTAAAAATTATGAAATTACTAGAGCAATACTATTAGAATTTAAGAAAGCATGATAAAGGTAAAGGATTTATTTTAATACATTTTCACTCGAAAAAAAATAACAAAATCTAGAGATTAATGCGTTTATCATTATCATGCTTTAAAACCTGAATTATTGACCGCAAATTTCAATAAAATTAAGTTAGATTATTTTCACTAAATTTTATTTAAGACGAACTTCGTTTTATTTCTTTGTATAAGAAACTATAATTGTACTAGATATTATCTACGATATATTCCAGTTATCCTACTAGGCACACCTGGATGAAATATCGGTTAAAGGAGAGATAATAACCATTGAAAATAGAATATTTTTTTTATTTTTCATCTGTTTAATAAAATTATTAAAAGGTTTATCCAAAAATTATCCGATTGATTTTACACGTAGGATGTAATCAATATAACTTGGAAATAACAAATCTTGTTTTTGTGTTTTTTTTTAAATTTGAAATGAAATTGAATGTGTAAGTATGATTATAAGCATGGAATATGAACAATGTTCCAAAGAGAAGGAAAGAAGTCGCTTAAAAAAGAGAATAGCTGATATAATAGAAGCAATGTCAGAAAGAGATCTTGATGATCTCAATAGACGTCATAACATAACTCAAGACAGGGGGTATGTTATAACAGAAAATAGCGTGGGATAGTGATGGAAAAATAGGGATGACTATTCACTCCCTTAATACAGTTTATATGTATAATTATTATACAAGGTTAATCCAATTACCGGTCGACTGAAGATTTTTTCCGTTATCAGCCTACCTTTCCCGACTGAACTTCAGTTTCATTATACCCTAGTTATACTGGTACTCTTGTTTTGTTAAAAGTTGCGTTAAAATTATTTGAACCGATTCTTATCTACGGATAAGTTAGTCTTGCTTATCATTGGTTCGTCGTAGACTAATGGGTGTTAACCTATTTGTTTGATTATTCAGAGTCAATTTCGAATTTTCTGTGATCCTAATTCCAAATGAATTTCCTAATTACAAATAAATTAAGTATGATTGAGTATGAAATTTTGAATTCACATAACACTTTTATTTTATAACACTTTCCGTTACTAATAAAGTGAACAAAACTGCTTTTTTTTAATGAAATATGTCCTTAAAAATATTTTTTCAAAGATTCCCCATATTATATGTCGTATAAAATAATTTCACAGTCGTTTTCGTACAAAATAATGATTTAGAGTGTAGTTTTGTTTAAAAAAGAATATACTTGATAGATTTTTGGCTGTAGGTTCAGATTTTTTTTTCTGAAAAGTTCTGTTATGTTGAAGTGTTGGAAAGAATTCAAAGCTAAATGATACAGATAAGAGTTTAACTGTGATACGAGAATATGAAATAATTATAGACATCTTAATGTTTGGAATGCGGAACGGTTTTTGATGATTGTCTACAATTGTTTGTTTTTCACAGAAAATATTGTATTTTTGTAGATTACAATGATTAAATAATAAGGAGAAAATCGTTACATGTTTATTGTCGTGTCGTAATATAATTAAAAGATATTTAATCAATTATTCTTGAACTTAGTTGACCAAGATCATAAAATTTCGGTATGGTTTTCATTTTACATATTTTCATGCACTTGTTTTATTATTAGTTAAATGTAACTAAAACAAAGGTAAATTCTTTAATGCTAATCGTTCATTATAATTCTAGTAAGCGAGATATTTTTCTGTTTATAGACGGAAGGACATCGTGAATCGACCTCGTTGCCGATGTAGATCTCGTATATATGAAATAACAAGCGTTTCCCGTCGCGGCTTCGCTTGCAAAATACATAATCAGAATTAATAATATAAATTACCATCACCTTGTTATCAAATATCATAAAGATTGATTCAGTAGCGGTAGCATAAAACGAAAAATATATAAAAAAGAGTTTATTACTCAACAGTTTTTAAATTGTTCCGTTTTTTTTTTACCCCTTAAAATATTAAAATTCAAAAAACCCAAAAATTGGTTTTAGGTATTTATCTGAAGAGTACCTTTCAAGGTACAAATTTCGAAAACTTCAGAAATTCGTTTATAGATATTTATATGAAAATTACAAACACCAAAAGTCAAGTTGATATCTTCATTTATAACCGAGAAATTAAAAAGATTTCATTGTTACTCCATTTTAACCCTTAAATTCGGAGTGTCAAAAAATCCTTTCTTACTGTGAATTTACACCGTATGAAGAACACGTATACAAATTTTCATCGATTTATCTTCAAAATTTTTGCTGGCCGTTGATGAATCGATTATATAAAATAATAACATATTCTTTTATATATATTTATTGAAGATGTCGTATAATAATTTCGCGAAAGTATTTCTATTACTATCAAAAATATTTAGCATTAAAAACGATTTACTTCTTTATAGATTAACAACTTCAAATATTAAAAACGGGTTCGATTTGCTATCGTCCAGGTAACTTCCGATCGGTGGATCTAGCCCACCACCGATGGAAATTACAAATCGATCAAAGTCACCGATGAGAGGATCGTTCAAATATAATGCCCGTCGACGTTATCTATCTATATTTAGACGAGATAGAGCTTAGACGCTTCTCTAAACATTTTTTGGATAGTCATTTATCGCATTATTTACGCTCTTCAATTAAAATTCCATTATTTATATTAATAACCTTCAACGAAGATTATTTTTTTATCTTTTGTAATCATGAAAATATCTATCGAGCAGTGAATTATTAACAAGAATTTCAGAAACGCTTTAATAAATAGCAGGAACACTTTAAACATTATAATTGAGAAATTTAGTTCAAAACGATATTATATCACTATATTCTCAAAGAATGATGTAATTACAATAATAACAATTATTTATTAAATAATTTTCAACAGTTTTTATGTTAAGTATACCTGTTAAAATTAAGTCGTATTAATTACAGGCTTCTGGAACTTTTGTAAAACTGTTTCTTCAGTAAAAACTATACTGTACCATCGGTTGATAATTTGAACTACATCGTGAAATCTTTAATTATTTTAATAAATGTAAATAACGACGTGTTATTAGAAAAATCAAATATCATTAAATTTTTTTATCTTGAGGTACCGTGTTTTTAAAAAAATTCTTACTTTGTTTTACAAATACCCTTTATAAAGTGTACCGTTTAATTTTTTAAAACAAGTTACTTTATGCTTGGACAGCTATAATAAAATGTACTGTAATACAATTTTTATGTACAATTCTAAAGTTGTTCAAAATTTATGTTTCAGCTAGCTGTCCCTTCAGTAGTTTTTTAAGACTACAGCTGGTTGTACTGGGTGTAGAGGTTTGATTCGGTCGGACGCTGGTATTCGAATTGAGTATTGAAAGATATTTCTTATTTATGATGTTTTCAAGAATGACATAAATTATATTTCTTCATTTCTAAGATTTAGCTATTTTAATATCCTTTTACATCTCGAGTTGCTGAAGCGTGTCTGGATTGCGTCTTTTGTTGTTTGTATGCAAGATTGTACGTCGATGTTTGTGCATGTGCGGCCTGTTTCAATGAGGCGAAGCTAAATTCACTGTTACAGTGAAATACTTAGATGTGTTCTTTGTTTAGTTATGAAAAGCTGTGTCCGTTTGTAAAAGAAAACATTTATTATAGTTTGAACAATCAAGTTATGTATTTGCTAAATTCATCAAAATGTTTGGTTTGTTATGTGTATTACTTTCGGTGAATATTTTATTTTTTTATTTGTGGTTCCTTATTGATTTTGAAGCCTTCCTTTTCGAATTTATATGTAATTTTTCAGTTCTGTGTTTGTGATTCTTTGTTTTATTCTTAAATTTATGTGAGAATTTTAATTTTTCTATTCCTTGTAGTTCTTCCTGGTAGTTTTTTTGTGAAAATAGAATGTAGCGAAATATATGTAGTTGCACGATTATGAAAGCTGAAATTTTATATTGTTTGGGGTGATAGGAAGATCTTTTTTGTGACTACGTCATTTGAGGTTAGCTTTCTGTAGGCTTAAATGTGCGTCTGTGTTCAAGTTTTGTGATATGAGATCTAAGAATTTTATGATTTTTTTTTTTCTTATTTGTTAGTAAATTTTGTTTAGTGAAGTAAGGATTTGTGTACATTTTAAAAAAGGATGATTATGTCATCCATGTACTTATGAAAATGGATAATTTTGTATGTATGCCATTGTTTGTAGGGATTTTTATTTCATCCTGTTACAGGAATATTTTAGCTAACACGCCTAAGTTAGGTGATATCTATTAGTTATTATCTAGAACTTTTTATCAAAGTTGAAGCAGGTTTGTTATGTGATTATATTGACGGTGTTATTCGGTGATTACTTGTGTTTTTCTACTTCTGATCGTAATTTTCTAAACAAACCACAATCCTGCTTAATAATCTCTAAAGAATGATTTCATAAAGTTTTTTTTTTTATATCAGAGACAACTACGGCGTAGTGTGATATGCGTACTTTTCTTACTAATATATTTGTACTTTTTCTTATTTTTATTTATGCGTACTTTTCTTACTAAGTTGTCTTTTTTAAACAATAACTACATAGGTTACAATTTATTATGTTTTCTACTCAAGTTCTACGTGTTTGAATCCTGACTTAGTTTTCTTAATTGCCTGAGTCTCTAAGGGCCTTTAGTTTCCATGTTGCAGGTAGGTCATTAAATTGTGGAGACCTTCCTTTCACATTATTCACCCCTTCGCCTTATCCTTGTTCCTAATTTTCGGTTCCAGCGAAAATCTGATCATTTACCTATACTGAGAACAACGCGCTGGCTGTAAATCTCTCCAGATCCTGATTCTTGTACTTGTCTTCATAATAACCCTACAACAGCAGGAATTCCGTATCCTCCTAATGTCAAGTAAGATCATTTAAAACGCAACCCAAAAAAAGCGAACCATTTTACATAAAAATAATGAGCTATATTTAATACGATTAGTTATAAATATTAGATTTATTTGTGCAAAACAATATTCAGATCAAATTTTTTTATCACAAATATTGAAAGTGTCCAGCATTTTTATCAACGCAAGCCTTTATCCTTTTCTTCACGTTCCGTGCAACCTTTCAAAATGTACTTCTTCCAATTTCTCGTAATTTTTTTTAGTTATATTGTCTTTCAGTTCTTTGAACTTCTTATGCAATTTGTGTGAATTATTTTTAATATCCACCGAGAAAAAAAATCTTCAGGAGAAAGATCCGGTGACCTAGCTGGCCATAAACCAGTCGATATTATTCTTTCACCGAATAAATTTCTCAAAAGATCCGTTGTTGCTCTTGCCATGCGACACGTGGATCCCAACTTGTTGAAACCACGAATCTCTTTCATTTAATTCTTAGTTTTCAATAAATTTTGTAGTAATTCCTTTGTAGAGGTCTGCAATAACAATCTTTTCAAAGAATTTAGGGACAATTATTCTTCACTTGGAAGCTGTATACCACACACCAATTTTCCGTGGGTGTAGAGGTCGTGATTGGATGATGTAAGGATTGTTGGTGCTCCAGTAGCGATTATTCCGACTATTAACTAACCACTCAAATGAAACCAACCCTCTTGTGTAGAAAATACATTATCCAGCACTTTAATTTAATGCTCTCCCGAACAAACCGCTTAAACTTTTGACAATAGTGGAGTCTAGCAGTATAATTAATTGAGTTTAATTCATGCGATACATGAATTCGGTATGACTTTAAGTTAAATAGCTGGGCACTATACTGAGATATTATTTTTGTTGGGCAAATTTCGTAATGATTTGTTTGGTGAGTTTAAAAAGCCAAGTGAGTTTATCCTAGAAACTTCCAATGTTTCACCATTAAGAACTAAACGTTTCCAGAAATATCTCCGATTGCAAACAGTACAAGTCCTTCTACATTTCTTTATTAAACGATGAATTGAAGATTTATTTGGTACATTGTTATTCAGAAACTGCTATTGCAAAGCTTCTTGGCAAAAATAAAAGATTTACTCGAAGTTGTTAAATAATTTTCCACAATAAAAATTCTTTCTTCCATTTTAAAAACTATTTCTTCTCAATAAAAAAATAAAGGTAATAAATAATAATTAACAGTTCATAAAAAATAAATAGAAAATTATATCAGGTGATTATAAAAAAAGTATAGGTAGTACTGCCAACCTCTTCATCCGAAATTATTGTATTAAGTTCTCTAAAATATATTTTGCTGGGATTGCGATTTAAAACAAACATCCAAAATATATAGTATGATATAAATAATTCAAGTTTACTTTTTGGTTTAGCGAAGTTACTTGAACGAACTTTTACTGTTACATTACCGTGATCGATCGAGTGTTCACTTTTCCAATTAGAGATTATTTTTTTCTTGAGATTTATATTTATTCATTTTTTTCTAACCTCCGGAACCACCGTTAGATATATCTTCAGAGGATGAGAAGAATGAATTGTAGCGTGTGTGAAAAATGTCATGCCTGACTGGACGGGATTCGAACCCGGGACCTCCGAATGTAAGGCCGAGACGCTCCTAGTTGCGCCACGGTGGCCGGCGGGTGATTTTTATTGCTTACGTCTCCGTGATCAATTGATTTTTTTTTCTCGTTATAGATTTCTTAACATTTTCAATCGATATTATTTTTATTTATAGTTATATTACTTGTTTCTCTTTAGTTAGTTTAATTAAAATGACAACGTACTTTTCTTTTTAATAAGATTTCTTTAGAAATTTCACTTTTTTTAATTTTTACTGAAATCGATGTGTTTACTGCGTTGGAAATTAATAATACTGATTAATATTATTAAAAAGAAAAAAATATCCTCTGTGTATAAAAGTAAACTGTGTAACGGGTAGGATAAACTTGAAACTACCTAAAATAAATCGGGCGGCAGCAGAAATTATGACCATTAATTCAAAGACCGTATTAGTAGCTAGTTTAATAAATCAAAATTGTTCTTTAAAGACAGTTAAACAATATTAGATAATTATTTGAATTTAGGTTCGCCCGGTTTTTTTTTTTGTAATATCAAGATTTTTTTTCTGATTAGGATTATATAATCTGATCGACTTTTCAAAAAAAAGAGATAATGTACTTGTTAAATATTTAAAAAATAGTACTTGAAGGTTTTTTTTTTAAAAAAAGTCTGCATTTTTTGCAGCTCTTTCAACATGTACATAAGTATGTCTTCAAAATAATGTACAGTAACGCCTTCTGAATTGCGTTTAATCGATGGATGAAGCCGTTATTTGATAGATATTTAAATTCACACTAAGAAAAGAAAATAAACTTGTATGGTATTTTATTTTCACAAAATTTCTTTAAAAAAAAAACCACGGTAGCTTTTCGGTACACAGTACCTTCTTCAGGTGGCATAAACGCAATACATATAACGAAAAAGGTAAAGACAAAAAGCAAAAGAGATAAAATGCACAAAGATAAATACCAGCAGTAGAGAGTGTACAAATGTATAATAATAAAAATAATTATTATTCATCATTATTATAATAATTCCCCTGATAATTTGAAATACCACCAATGGGACTGAACAAATGAATCAATAATAAAAATGGAATTATTATAAATCATTGTT
Source organism: Zanna intricata (assembly GCA_010016005.3). NCBI lineage: Eukaryota > Metazoa > Arthropoda > Insecta > Hemiptera > Fulgoridae > Zanna > Zanna intricata. The sequence goes on along the minus strand of JAAAKQ030234689.1, from coordinate 177 downwards.
ATTATTATGTTAACACATTTTGTGTTTGATTTTTCGGTTTTATTATTTGTTTATTTTTTATGGTTATTGTCTGTCCCTGCTAAAAGCTTTTCGATGGGTATGTTATGAAATCTTACTTATTGTTATAAAATGCCACCCACCCTGTTTTGCAAAATTCCAGCTAATTTTGACCTTTTT
>JAAAKQ030234678.1:0-11209 GCA_010016005.3 Zanna intricata | reverse complement strand
CACCCATTAACACAAACACGCACGCGCACGAACACCCATTAACACAAACACGCACGCGCACGAACACCCATTAACACAAACACGCACGCGCACGAACACCCATTAACACGAACACGCACGCGCACGAACACGCACGCGCACGAACACGCACGAACACGCACGCGCACGAACACCCATTAACACGAACACGCACGCGCACGAACACCCATTAACACGAACACCCATTAACACGAACACGCACTCGCACGAACACCCATTAACTCCCATTAAATGCATGCGCACATGTACGAACACGCACTAACACGCACGCGCACACATAACAATCTCCTGTATGATTTTATAAGAAAGTTTAAAAGATAGTAATAATTCTTTTTAAATTTATTTATTTGGTATCGTACAATAGTCACTTAATCCTTGCTTTATTCTGCAAACAACAGAGCAAACACAAATCAGCATTAATCTCACACTATTAATATGTAAATCTTTCCTTGATGCTTTTAATGAATAGTTTTCCACCCGACTCAAAGAAGTTGATCCTCTCATTATGTTCATTAGCAACATCTGAGCAAGGAAGACATTTTCCTGCGAATCTTATTAGGTGTAAAATTTACAGGAAAACAGAATTTGAAATGGACCATAAGATAAATTTCCCTTGACACCTTCAATCACTATAGATGTAAAATCTCTTTCTCGGTTCCACGCTACTGAAAGGTTCTCTAGATGACAACGTACCACCAACTTATACAGAGTGAGACAGGCGGATACATCTCTAAAATTCCTTGCCAGCCATTGTACAAGGGCAAGATTCCGTCTTGCCTTGCTGACTATCTCTTCAACATGTCTGACCCTAGAACGTTTTTGTTCAAAGAGCATGCCAAGATCTGTAATCTCCTCAACTTTCACAACTGGAATCTCAATGATGGTGTACTGAAAATATGATCAGTCTGTACGTCTTGAGAATGACATGATTCTTTTCTTGTCAATATTAAGAGGCATTAGGTTGGTCTTGGCCCAAAAATGAACATTAGAGATGTTCTGGTGTTTTAATTGATTAGCATGACTTGTAAAAACACTATATACTTTTAAGTCATCTGCATATATTAGAAAGTTGCCATCAATCACTTGAGAAATGTCACTGAAAAATAGCAGGAATAAAAGAGAGACAAGGTTTGAGCCTTGGGAACCCCAGAAGACATGAAACGAGGCTGTGAAATGGAACCACCATAACACTCTAATCATGCTATTACCTCATATAGGAGTCGAACCATTGAATGTAACTCTTACTAAAGCCAAAATCTAGTAATTTGTGTAGCAGTAGATGGTATAGTACTTTGTCGAAGGCTTTTTGTAGGGCAAAATATACAACGTCGACCGGCTGTCCCTGTTGAACGGCGGGGCCAGTAGTTGACAAAAATGCATATAGATTAGAAGCGACGGAGCGACCATGAATCCATGTTGGAATCCATGTTGATTTAGTGATAAAATCTTGTAAACATGACCATAAATCTTGTCGAAAAATATTCGTTTTTAAAAAGATGTTCATTGAGTAAGGTACGAGTGACGTATTTTGCAGTCTTTTCACTTGATTAAATATGAGGTAAAATACCCTGAAGGTTAAAATTCATGTAAATATTAGAGCTACTCCTTTTTCGTGAAAAATTAAATATAAAAAACTTGATCCACGTCGACGAAAGTTAATAAAAATTATTACTTACATAGCGGAGCGAGGCTGTTCACAAATAATACAAAAAACTTAATTAAATTTGAAAAAATTAAACACTAAGAAATTATACACAATTTTAAGCTATACGCAATCGACACTGAAGAATGGAGAAGAGATGAATAAAGAAGATAGTAAAGAATGGATCTATGATGAGTCATGGTAACGTGTTCTGCACATTTCCATGGTAAAATCCCGAATCCCGACTTGAGAAAAAGGGCTTTGGAACAAACGATCGAGTACGCTATAAAAAACGCTCGCTAAGACGCACGCGGACCCGCAAGCGTGTGTATAAAAAAAAATTATAAAACGTGACGAAATAAAAGGAATTACGTAACCGGCAGCAATAATTGAGAAAACAGTGATTAACATTCCACAGCAAAGAGTGATACAACCAGTTGAACTGAGCAAAATTTGCGTGCCCACAGACTTTCTTCCAAATGTCTGATACAGTCGTGTTCCTGTGAACTGGATGACACGTATTCCTGCCAGGATCGTTTTATGCGTCCATCTTTATTCTCTGGGCATATGCGCTGTATTTTTTTAAGGCGATTAGATTTTCTGATGTTGGACGTTTCTTAATAAGTTAGGACGCTTTTTTATTTCTTTTAATTACTTCATGTATTTCATAGTTCCACAACGAAACGGGTCGTCTGGTTTTTCCTGATTTTCTGGGAATGCACATTGACGTTGAAACGAGTATAGCGTTTTTGTTATGCTGTTAACGTCAACTTCGATAATTCCAGTAGTATGTGGAATTATTGTATCAGCAGTGAAGCTCGTCCAATCTGCCTTTTCAAACATCAATCTTTTCGAGATGGGATACATGTTTCTCTCAATTGTAATATATTTAAAGATTTCAATCAAATCTCGAAATTAATTTCCAAATTTGTAAATATTATCAAAAACTTATAATCTATTTAAAACGTAATATCTACAAACAGGATCAATTTATTTTGTTCCAGAATTGTGACAGTAGCCGTTCAAACACAAAGAAGTCCGAGAAGACGTTGTTACATTCAAATCTCGCCATGCATCTACGATGCACGTACTCAATTAGTTTTTTTTTCATAGATAATAAATTGACCTGTATATAATAATTTTATTAGTGAAGCTCTGTCTCGTAATGAAAGTATTGAAATAGACACTGAACAGAAAAATGAAGCAGAAATCTTATGTTTTTCTGTAGCTCTCAGTATCCTTCGACAACATCCGATGTTGTTTTTTGTTTATACTTATGGTATATTCGGCCTTGTTTAACACCGATTCAAACTAAAAATACAGCTTCGTAATATTGGAAATACCATGTTTGACTTTCATAACGTAAAAAAAGTGCTATGGATTTTTAATTATTTTAATTTATTTTTACAAAAATGTGTAACTTATATTAATAAAAATTAAATTATTGCAAAAAAGTGATGATAAAACAATTTATAATAATGAAATTATTTATAATCATATAATATATACATTTTTGATTTCGTAGCCCTCAGTATCCTTCAACAGCATACGAAGTTGTTTTATGTTTATTCTTCTCATGACGTATTCGGCCTTGTTTAATAAAGATTCAAACAACAAATAAAGCTTCGTAATATCAGAAATACTGTTTGATTCTTTTACTTAAAAATTTGTGCTACGTATTTTTAGTTATTGTAATATATTATCGAAAAATGTGTAATTTATAATAAAAATTAAATTATTGCAAAAAAGTGACGATAACGGAATTTGTAATTATAAAAATATTCATAATTACATAATATATAAATTTGACGTGACAACGTTACGTCTAATAAATCGATGAGAGCTGGGGCGCATTAACCGAAATTCGATAACGAATCCGTTATTCGAAGCCGTATCGCGGGCTTCGTGGGGCTTTGTACATTTTCGGCCTCGTTTGATCGGAGTGCGCTCGAACGCGCTCGGAGAAGGCATGAAGTGAATTTATGCGTTATATAGTTTGGCACAGTCTGTCTTACGAATTGGACAAACATTTTAAACATTATTATTCAGGTAATAAATAATACATTAATAATCTTGTAATATATTTAGAGATTTCAATCAAAATTCTTAACCTTGAAATTAATTTCTTATTTCTAAATATTATCAAAAACTAATAATCTATGTAAAACATAATATCTACAAAGAGATCAATTTATTTTGTTCCAGAATTGTGACAGTAGCCGTTCAAGCACCGAGAAGACCGAGAAGACGTTATTGCGTTCAAATCTCGCCATGCATCTACGATGAACGTACTTAGTTTTTTTTTCATAAATAATAAATTGACCTCTATATATAATAATTTTATTAGTGAAGCTCTGTCTCGTAATGAAAGTATTGAAATTGACACAACAGAAAAATGAAGCAGAAATCTTGTTTTTTTTTAGCTCTCAGTATTTTTCGACAACATCCGAAGTTGTTTTTTGTTTATACTTATCATAGTGTATTCGGCCTTGTTTAACACCGATTTAAACAAATACAGCTTCGTAATATTCGAAATACTATGTTTGATTTTATTACTTAAATCTAGTGCCTATGTATTTTTAGTTGTTTTAAAAAATGTTTGCAAAAATTTGTAATTTATAATAAAAATTACATTATTGCAAAAAAGTGAAAAATTTGGCAAGTGACCGATCGAAAAAAGAAATAAAATATATATATATATATAATATATATATATATATATATATATATATTTTTAATATGATAAAAAAATATTTAATATCATAAAAAAAATTATTTTTAATACCACAAAAAAATTGAACTTTTTATAAATTGGTGGGGGGTGGCGGGGGACGTACACGCTCTTCTGCGGCGCGCGTGCTTGCTGACTTTGCATTAATCTTGTTTACTAGTTTGAAAGTCCACTGATAATGCATTGCGTCACATTTTTTTCTTATTTTCACTGATAATTATTGATATAATCGACACATATAAATACCGCCGAGAATATTGACGCAATCATTCCACGTTTTGCTGTACTGCAACTACTGTGCTACTAACTTCTTTGAACAGGTGAGTAAATTAATTTCCAGTAAAGAAAGATTTTTCTTTATTAATCGTTAATTATTGCTTCTAATTTATGTTTTTTTGTTTAAGATCCATGACGAAGACGAATAAGAAAATTCTCAACAACTACATTGGGAGACTGAAGAAGTTTAAAAAAGAATTAGAAACTTTGGAATTTGATTTGCGATCGGAAGTGGAATCAAAAAAAAATTAGGAGATGTTTGTTCCGTTTTCGGCGCTGAGCAAAAGGTTAAACACGCTTTCATTCAAGACGATTAAAGAATGCGGATTAGACCGCTTCGAAAACGATACATTTTTTTCGTGTAAAGAATGCGATTGGACTATAACCTCCGAATCTAATTTATTACATTGCGGAATTCAGCATAAAAATTATAATGAAAATTGTAAAGTTGCTGATGAACTGTGCAGTTGCTGCGTATTTTTTAAAGATAGCATACTCTTTATCGACTTGATTATGAGTATTTTCAGTAATTTACCTCGACTTTATCCGAAGGTCGAATCGTTATTAGAAGCGGGATTTTATTTCACAGGTGTGTTGGATTCCGTGACCTGCATCGAATGCGGTGTTGAAATTTTCAAGTGGTTGGATGATGATGACCCTTTTAAAGAACATAAAAAGGTTTCGCCCGATTGCAAAGTGGTGAAAGCAATATTAAAGGTGGGTTGTATTTATGCTTATCGCGCGTTTAAGTCTGACAACGGTTTGTAAGCAGTTGTTTAATGACATTGTTTTTTTGTTCTAGGCCGATCGCTAACGGAGTGCTGTAGAGACATTATGGACTCGTCTTCATCCGAAGAGGAGTATTCGGCAGCCATGGAAGAGAATTCTTCCGACGGAGAGGCTGTTTGCCAATCCGAGACCGATATCACCAGTGATACATGGATTATAGGATTTGTACCGGGAGGAAGAATAAAATCGATAACTCATTTGTTACGTATTTTGAAGGAAACATTTCCCTTATCGGTTCTGGAAGTAATAAGGAAAGGCAAATATTTTGGAAATAAAACTGAAGTAGTAAAAATGAAAATACCAATAATTATCGAATATAAAAATTTACGTAACAGATTAACCGAATGGAATTTTTACCTCTTATTATTTGTAGAATATCATATTCTGTTTTTAATAAAATATCGAATAAATAGATTTGCGAACCGAACAAAGATTTTTATTATTTTACCTTTATCCTTGATTTCTTAGTATATAAGTTTAAAAAAATATAATAAAAAATCAGTTTTTAATAAAACGATGAGTGTTAAACAAGGAATAGCAAAAGAGCTTCACAAGCAAGCTCGTAGAAATTATTCTACAAGATCGGTCGTGTTGAAAGGAATAGATGATTTGTATCAGGCGGATCTGGTAGAGGTGATACAATACTCTAGGTTTAACGCGGGATAAACTTACTATTATAAATTGATTCTCCAAATTTGCTTTTGCTTTTCCATTAAAGAGAAAAAAAGCAGACGATGTTGTGAAGGTCCTCGAGCCTGTATTTCGTAAATATAAAATGAAAAATTTTCAAACCGATGATGAAAAGAATGGTTTAATTCAAAATTAAAATCTTTATTGCTGGAATTTAATATAAACCATTATTCGACATATTCCGATAAAAAAGCATCGATAGTCGAGCGGTTCAATAGAACTATCAAGACTAATATGTGGCGTAAATTTACCGACCAGGGCGACTACCGATGGATAAGTATATTGGACGAGTTAGTCAATAAATATAACTATAGGGTGCACAGAACTACCGGTTTTAAACCTAAGGATGTTTCTTATAAAAACGAACGCGAAGTGTTGTTAAATATAACAAAAGCTGTAAAAAACGTCAACCGCGTACGTTCGCGAATAAATTTAACGTGGGCGATAAGGTGAGGATAAGTTAAGTTTAAAAAGATGTTCGCCAAAGGATATCCACCGAATTGGAGGAACGAAGTTTTCACAGTTTGCAAGGTGAAAATGACGCGACCTATAACGTACGTTCTTAAAGACGAGAAGGGAGAAGTAGTAAAGGGGAGTTTTTATAACGAAGAACTTAGTAAAAGCAAGTACGGAAACGTTTACTTGGTCGAAAAAGTAGTTAAAAAACGCGGCAATAAATTATTAGTCCGCTGGTTGGGATTCGAAAAGAAAGAGGACTTCTGGATAGATAAGAAGGACTTTATAAAATAAAATAGACTGATGTGATTTGTTCAGTAACTGAGATGGAGGCTGAAGAATAGGATCGGAAGCTGACTGTAATTAATTTTGACCGATTGATAGGCGATGTATCAGATTTAAATTCGAAAAAGAGACATAGTCCTCTTCTTCCGGACAACATCAGATGTTTGGTCGTAGGTCCTTCAAATTTCGGTAAGACGAATGCGGTTTACAATCTTCTGTTTGATCCTAGCGGATTGAGGTCAGGAATATATATGTGTTTTCCAAATCCATGTACCAGCCTAAATATTTATTTTTAAAAAGTTTACTGACCGATGTTGAAGGAATAGGTTACTATCCTTATAGCGATAACGATGTTATTGCGGCGCCGGAAGAAACGGAGCCGAATTCGATAATGTTATTATGACGACTTAAAAAATATCATAAAAAAACATTTTACTATGGGACGGCATAATAACATCGTTGTGTTTTAATGAGTCAAACGTACAGTAAAATTCCTAAACAACTTGGTCTTTCGACAGGACGAAAGAAACCTAAGGCATATATTTCACGATCATGTGACGCCCGATATGTCGTTTGATAAGTTTAAAGAAATATGTAACGAGGCTTACAACCGTACAAAAAATGGGTTCGCGATAATCGATAAGGAGAGAGATATCGGTAAAGGGCGGTACAGATTTAATTTCGACAACTTTATCGGAAAGCTCGAAAAAAGCCTAAAACAAGCCTGCACGCTAGCCTAGCGTGCGCGCTTCTACAAACGCCTTCGCGCTAGCGTGCGCGCTTCTGTAGAGCCTGCGCGCTAGCGTGCGCGCTTCTGAAAAGCCTGCACGCTAGCGTGTGCGCTTCAGAAAAATGCGGATTAGTAAATACGAAGCGGCGTAGCGAATCGATTTTCGACAACGTACTTTAAGGAAGACAGCAGGCGAATGCGGTCAGTTGAATTGTAAACGGTTTCTATGGAGGATCGCGAACATATCACCGCGAAGATTGTAGAGATCCGCAGAAGTATTTAAAGAAAACATGCCGATTTGACAAGAGGAAGGATCGAATCAGCTTCAACAAAAACGTAATACCGCTTACCGAGCCTTTGATTAAGCTCGCCGGTCAGTTTGGTTTCGAAGAGCGAGACAAGAAAACGGCCGAAAAAATAATTACAAAGGCTCGTCCGAAACCGAAGGAGTCCGCCGAATAGTTGCTCGAAAAAGAGAAGCGGGATTACTGTGAATTCGTAAAGAGGTTTGATTTGGGTTCGAGATTCGATCAACTGACCGAAGAAGACAGGTTAAAACACAATAAACGCCCTTTAGGAAACTACAGATCGCAGAGCGCGGTTTCCTCCGACGAGCCGGAACGCGGAATTAATCGGTCGCCCTCCGAGTTACACCGGAAGATGGATACGTCCAGTCCGCTTCCTTTCAAGATGGCCCAAAATCGTCGGCGTAAGACGACGATTTTTCGGTTCTGCTCGCCGCCGAACCGAAAAAGCGGAAACGCCGCCGAGGGTCGAACGCGAAAAGTTTTACGAATCTCAACCGACCGTAGAGCAAATGTTGAATTCGCCCGAAGGGAAGATGAAAATGAGTATGTCTCTTAAGACCACCATGCGGGAAGGACTGGCGCAAGAATTTATGCTCGATGCCATCAGAGACGTCGAAAACAACATGGATAACGTTTACGGCGTCCATTTTGAAGGGGACGCGCTGAAGATCGGCAACGCGTTGATCGATTTCGATAAGGAAAGCAACATCCTGATAAGAGAAGAGGAGTATCCTGCGAGTCGAGGTTTGTTCGAATTGCTTATCTGGAAAAACCGAACTTATTCACGAAAGAAGATCTGGAAGAATATAAGAAAATTTTAATCGCGACGAACGCGCACAGGAGAAACGATTCCGCTCTGGAACGGGTAAAGACCAATCCGGGGTTCAAATACGTGGAAGTAATAAGCAAGCTTTTCCCGCCGGGCGCTTCTAAAAAACGCGGAGAAGCTGTAATCCCCAACGCGATGGCTTTGAACGAAGACCGTAAAATCGAATACGTTTATTTCGACGATCCTAACGAAATCTGCAAGAGGTTACAACTGTTAATCGCTTCGAAAAAAGCGAGAAACACGGCCCACGATAACGAAATCATATCGATAGTCGAAGAACTGAAAGAGTGAGGACTGATAAAAGGAGAAGGCGAACTGTAGATATATCAATCGAGAAAATGCCGGTGAACAGGTTAGGACAGACGGAGATCGGCTCAAGGGTCCCGTTCGGGATTACATACGGAGGGAATATCGACGCCCACGAAAAAAGGATCTGTAATCTGGCTTCGGTGGAAAATTACAACGACGCCGTAAATTTAGACGACTGCATGTACTTTGTCGAGCAGTACAGTGAAGATCGAGGTTTTTTAGCGTGCGAGTCAGAACGACCCTAAGGTTATCGATTTTAAAGGCGCCCGTGCTAAAAACGCCGCTCGTCCCGACGATGAAGATGATCAGATCACCTTGAGATATGGGCGTTTTCTAATCCAGCAAAAATTCGACGAAGTCGTCGCCAGGGTCGAAAGTAAAAACGATCGAATTCCTGCAGCAAGTAAACGCGCAGACGATCCCGCGGTCGGACGACGGTTAGACGAAACAGTTTCCGGCGAAAAAAACGGGAAAAGACGCGAGTATCCGAACGGGAGAGGATTGTATAAATACGAAAGATTCAATTCATTATAAAATGAGGAACGCGAACAAACGGATCGCGAGTGAGAAAAGAGGACGCGGATTACTAAGTTCGATCGCTAGTATTCCGGCTAAAGCGATCGGTATCGGAGGCGACGTCGCAGGAACCGCACTCAACCGGGCTGTAGATGCGCTCCCATTCGAGGCTCACGTACCGGGCTATCAGTGCTACGGTCCCGGGACCGATCATAAAAAAAAGATTGGCGAAAGTGAGCATAAACCCGCACGATATAGCATACAGCAATTACAGCGACTCTCGGCGAAGAGCGCAGGCCGGCAAGGAGTTGGCCGAAAGAGCCTGGCAGAGAGTGACCGCACCCGATTCTTCGTATACGGAGAAGGCGGCCGCGTGGGCAGTAACGAACTCTAAGTTGAAAAGCAAGTTCGGCGGAATACTGAAGAGAAAGGAGACGCGAAAAAGTGACGCGGAAAGGAAACGCGGAAAAAAAGGGAAAGGGCGTTTACCTCGAGCCGTACAAACCGAAGACCGGATGTGGTATAAAAAACGTCGATCCGCAGATCGCAAACGAACCCAACGACGTCGCAGTCGTCAAGGCGCAGGATAGCCTTAAAAATGTTGCGTAATCTTCCCGATCGGCCTCTATCGAACGTGGAGTTGATGGGATTTGCGCGTAAAATGAATATTCCGTACTTCAGGGGGGTTTTCATGCGCGACACTTTACCGGCGAGAATAAACAGATTTGAGTCGGGAATAGTGAACTTGGACGGCGTCGCCAATCCCGGCACGCATTGGGTCTGTTATAAAAAACGCGGCGCAAACGCGGCGCGAACGCGGTTTATTTCGACAGTTACGGGAACTTACGTCCGCCTAAAGAACTGGTCCGTTATCTCGGATCCGGCGGGGAGAACGTCGACATCAAGTATAATTTAGACCGCAGGCAAGAATTCGATTCAGTCGTTTGCGGACACCTGTGTCTGAAGTTTTTAATATGTTCTGTTTAAACGGGAAGTCGTCCGTGCTGAGCGCGGATTTTTTTCTGCAGATAGAACTCGGAGACGCGACGCGGCGTGGGAAATCGGATTAGTCGATTTCATGTCTTACAACAATATACCGAACGTAGAAAAAGGGAAAAATAATGTTTTATTACGGCGACGGTAAAGTTATAAAGCTGACCCCAGGGATGTACGAGATCGAAGATCTGAGGGTGAAAATCAAACACGCCGTGGGCGGTTGCGAATACTATTACGACAACGACGACAAAGAAAACGAAAATCCGATCGCGACCAAAGATAAAAAAGGGTTGCAGCGACTTCGCAGCAAAGCCGTTCCTCCGAAATGCTTATTAAAGATAATGGTCGAACCCACGTTGACGCGTACGTGGCTCTGGCTCTTTTGCACCGACGCGATCGATTTTACGAAACCCTATTCCATACGCACTCTTTTAGGATTCGACGAGGTGATCCTGCCGGCTAATAGATGGCAGGTATCCGAGAGACCCGTCAGCATTTCGAACGTAAACGCGATACGTGTAACCTGCAACATCGTTCGGGGTTCATACGTGGACGGAGAAGGACATATAATTCACGAATTCTTTCCTTCGGTCGGACGAGGATATAAGATAAT
>JAAAKQ030234644.1:0-11210 GCA_010016005.3 Zanna intricata | reverse complement strand
ATGCCTGACCGGGATTCGAACCCGGGACCTCCGGATGAAAAGCCGAGACGCTACCACTCGGCCACGGAGGCCGGCTTTAAGTTAGTACTTGCTAAACATTAGTTTACTTAATACCAACCGTCGCCGCAAGGATCGCCATACCCGCGAGGATGAAATGTATGCGCCCCCGCTTTAGTAAGAATCATGGAATCAAATAAACAAAAAATATTATTTTTAATTAAAATGATAAATATTTTAAATTAAGTTGTCGTATATATCTGTTTAAGCCGTGCATTAGGCCGGGCTTTGTGGCGCGAATGGTAGCTTCTTGGCCTTTCATCCGGAGGTCCCGGGTTCCAATCTCGGTCAGGCATGGCATTTTTTACACACGTTACAGTTCGTTCATCTCATAAAATTTCAGTTTTATGAGATGGGTTTTATGATCTTATCTCATAAAAAATTTAATTGTTTCGATAATTTACATGATCAATTATTTTAGAATGCCAAGAAATTTATTGCGTAAAGGAAGAATGATGTCATTTGTTCCAATACGATTCCAAACTTCGAAGTTATGTTAAAGGTAAAAATTTCGAAAGACGTAATTTTAAAATATATTATTCATTCCTAAGTTAAAAGAAATTATAATTACCTTCGAATGTTACTAACTAAATAAATTAACTATTTTACAATTTTCGAATTACGAAGTACATTCACAACTAAAAAATAATCGTTTGTACGGGATCTACATGAATATTTTTTAGCTAAAATAACAGTCTGTACTTAATTGTTATTCAGTTTTCAACCGTAGATCGATAAAAGAATAACAATAATAAAAAAAAAAAATAAATATCTGTTTGGACACAACCAATAATAATAGCATGCAATAAGAGTAATGCCGAGTGAAACCCACCCACTTAAAACTATTACACAAGACGACCGTTCCGCATCCGTAGGGTATTATTAAAATCTAGGTATTTCAAAACCGGTTGGCCAACAGTTAACGCAATTAATACAGTCGGTAACCGAGTCAAAAATTCACGGTTAATTATTATCACTAACAATTATAAACAATAAAAATCGAATGTAATTATAACAATAAAATAAAAATATAAATTAACGTCGACATAATGTACGAGTATAAAGATCAAATACAGTTATAAACAGAAATACGAGTATATAAAAAACGTTTGCTACACAAAACGATTACAACACTTCGCGGTATCCTTGGAAGTTACATAAAAATTGCCAAATTAATCAACTGCCCTTCTATAGATTCATTTAATAATGCAAGAACGCATTATTTAACGAATAAGTATAAATCAGAAGCTCAAACTTTAGCGATACGCACCTACAGCCCAGAGATGACATGTGTTATTAGCCTTCGGATAGAAAAAAAATGTTTATATACATCCTTCGGAACGGTCATTCCGTAAACCACACAAATATCAAGAATAAAAGAAGTATACTTTTCACATTTATGGATCAATTGTCATCTATGAAAAATATATTAAAAAATTTAGGGATTCACCGAACAGAAATCAAGAATTAAGGGAAACAAACAGTAAAACAAGACAAAAGAATTCTACACAAATGAGTGTTTCATGGCTCCACTCGAGGTCCACTAAATAATAACCTTAACTGAGAACTTATCTACAGTTAAAAATATAAATATTTACAAACCGCCCCCCCGTTTCACCCTAGAAAATAAAACAAATCCGACCGATTCACGACAAAAATTTACGTAAAAAAAAAAATTTTTGAAATTTTTAACTGCTTATTACTAAGACTTCGACTCATACAAATATCAAGAATAAAAGAAGTACACTTTTCTGCATTTATGGATCACCAACTGTCACCTGTCAAAAATATGTAAAACAATTAGGGATTCACCGAACAGAAATAAAAAATTAAGGGAAACAAACAGTAAAACAAGACAAAAGAATTCTACACAAATGAGTGTTTCATGGCTCCACTCGAGGTCCACTAAATAATAACCTAAATTGAGAACTTATCTACAGTTAAAAATTTAAATATTAACAAATATTTCACCCTAAAAAATAAAACAGATGCGACGTTCCACGACAACAATTTATGTAGGAAAAAATGTTTGAAATTCTTAACTTATTATTAAGACTTCCACTCATACAAATATCAAGAATAAAAGAAGTACACTTTTCTACATTTATGGATCACCAACTGTCACCTGTCAAAAATATGTAAAACAATTAGGGATTCACCGAACAGAAATCAAAAATTAAGGGAAAAAAAAAAGTAAAACAAGCTAAAACCCAATTCTACTCAAAAGGAGTGTTTCAGGATCTACTCGAGGTCCACTAAATAATAACCTTAATTAAGAACTTATCTATTGTTAAAAATTTAAATACTCACAAACCGCCCCGTTTCACCCTAAAAAAAAAAAAAAAAAATTCTGACGTTTCACGACAATTTACGTAGAAAAAATGTTTGAAATTCTTAACTGCTTATTAATAAGACTTCGACTTGCGAACTGCTTCACCAGTAAAATATTTTACAATTTACACGCTTGAAATTTCAAATAGAAAGCAAAAGAATAAAATTTCTTAAGAAACAAAATTTAAAACCTCAGATAGAAATTTCATACCACCAAGGTACGGTAAAAAATACAAACATTCAAGATACGAATATATTCGAACAAAATTTGACCATAAATCACAACGCTACGTGTGAATTATTTCCACTTTTTAACAATCATTTTTTTTAAGAATTTACTCAAATTTTTTTATTACTAATGAAAAAAAAAAAAAATAATAATGAATTTAATTTCAAAAAGATCAAAATTATTTAAAAATTAAAATCTGGTTGGGTATTTACCATGCCTATAATCTTTTACGTTATGCTATAGAATCCTATATAATTAAAACTTAACTATACGACATTTTTCACGTTAATGGCTAATTTTAATATCGAGAATTCAATTCAAAACCATCCGTTTCAATGACCAGTCGACTTGAAATCGGGAAAAACCAACACTGAACACATTATCGGACTTGCAAAAAAATTTTCTAAGTAATAAAAATTATGAAAAACAAAATTTATAAAAAAAAAACTTTTAAGATCAAATTTTAAAATTATAAATTGAAAAATTCTCTAAAGACAAAATTTTTATTGATTTATCAGTTTCTAGTAATAAAGAAATAATAACTTCGGAACACGAATAACCGGATTATCGAAGACATGAGAATTCTTCCAGTTGTAGGTGGCCCTAAAGTAGCCAAAAAATAAATAAATTTGTTAAGCATATATTTGTAAAACTCAATGCAAAAGTGTCGAGCAGAAGATACTGCACTCATTCTGGGTAAAAAATACCTTGATCTTCCGTAATTGTGGACGGATTAAGAATTCAGTACCAGAAAGGACTAAAAATTTAAAGAATGGGCTTTTTGTATAATTTTGCGATCACTAAGTACATTGGTCATCCTGTTCCCATTATCACCAATGTATTACATTTTGGGTAAACAACTCATGAATCCGTGTTAAGTACAAGGAGACTTATATAGGTATGCCTTTGATAAAAGTTAAATTTATATAGTTTGACGCCGTCAATCGACACATCCAAGGATTCTGATTCTATTCGATTGCTGTTTAAAAATCCCTTTCGGTACACCGGAAAGTAGATTTCACCGGTGCTAAATAGGAGGTAAAAAATATCACCGGTACTAACTAGGGAGTAAAAAAGATTTCCAGCTTACGTCAAGAAAAACTTCAAATTTACTAAATACGACAATGATTAAATCTGAAAAAAAAAGTTACACATGTTTAGCATACGACAAGCCCCATTTTCTTACAATTCCACTAACATTTTGGTCAACCCTTGCATTAAGGGTCATATCAAAAATTTTTTCAGACAAAAGTTTTATGTAACGTTTAGAGGACTAACGACTACTTTAAAACCGATTCGATACTGTTCCTATTAAGGGACGTATGATTTATTTTGTTTTCGAAGCCCCAATTTTTTCCGTTCCCTGTGCCAATAGTCGGCGATATTAGAAAACCTTACTTAGATAAGTTTTAGGCCCTTATCCAAATAATGGTAAGAACGAAAAATTTTCCGGAAGTCGAATCATGATACTCATTACAATAGGTAGCTTTCTTATACAATCTACCTAAAATCTACAATTGGTGCTAAATTACTCATCGGATAAAGGCGGTTTAGCAAATCCTAATTAACATATAAATAAATACAGAATTTTGTGAATTAATGTGAACAAGAGTATATTTTTAAAAATAAACTAATTTATTACATATAAAGTATGTGCATATAAACCCTGTTTAACCTTACCACAAGATGTCACACTGACAACTCCTAAAGATAGAAAGGAAAATCATCAGAAAATGCCTAACAAGATAGTCCTGGTGGAAGATGTCTGGAGACAAAGTCCAAACAGCGAGGTGTACAAGCGAATTACTCCAGTCATCAATGTGATGAGAGAGAAAAGAGTTTCCTTCCTCGGAAACTTACACAGAACACCAGAGAACAGACCTGCAAATCCCTTAATCAGGTTCTTCATGAACAGATCCACACAACCACAATGAATCAGGGAAGTAAAACAGAATAGAACTGGAAATCACACAGGATGACTTATTGAATAAAGCTGGCAATTACAAAACCTACAGACACAAAATTCAAACCTAAAGACATCAGGAAAACTAGTGTTCTCAGAGGCCGAGCGAGCCGCAAGATCTGAAGGGCTCAAGGAGTATTGGAGCAAGAAGAAGATCAGTGCTGAAAAGAAAAAGAAAATTAACAGAGAACCATCCTGTTCCTATTGGACTCAAGTGGTCCAATGAGGCCACAAAAAACGCAAAAAAAAACGCATGTGCATTTTCTATTATGGTATTTATGAACTCCTTGCTCTTTAATAACCATTTCATTTCAATTCTTTTAGACATTGTATCTATAGGTTTTTTACATCACTTTTTTTAATTTCTTGATCGTGAAAAACGTCTGCTTTATTACAGCAGAATCTTCTCTCAGTTGAAGTGCAGTCTATTTTTCTTTTTTTTGTAATTGCCCAAAAGTTTTAATCGTGTTCCGGTCTGGTGCTTACAAGCCCGTCATATCACTGAATCCCTTTTTGCGACATGAAAAGCTTAACTTTCTTTAAAGAGTGGCCGGGGGCCAAATCTTGATGAAGAACAGCGTTTTCGACTTCAAAAAAAAAATTCTGCAAGTTTATGAAATTCTAGTAAAGGTTTTTTTTCCAATAATAGGATATATTTTTCACTGTTAATCATCCCAGAGATGGGAACTAAAGTTTTTGGTGCAAAGTTGGTGAAACATCCCCAAAACATCTTCTTTAAAGACTGGTTTACGATTTGTTTGATCAATTTTGGGAAAACCCGCTCATCATCGCTTGTTCGTACATGTAACACGCTTACGCTCTGAACTAGAAAATGAGTCTCGTCAGAGAAGACTTTTCTCCAAGTGTCAGCACTCCAGTTTTTGTACTTTTTTGGCCCAAAGAGGCCTTTTCTTCTTCATGGCGTCCGTAAGAAGTTATTTTTTAGAAGGTCTTTGTGCCTCGCGACCGCTTTCCAAAAGTCTTCTTCGTACAGTAGAATCTTGAATTTTGATATCGGCTGATTTAAGTATTTTTTTTAACTAAAAATTACTTTCCTGAGGATTGATTCTACTTATTCTACGTAAAATTCAACGTTTAAGGTTGTTTTCCGTTTTCTTCCAGAGTGACCTTTTCAACGAGGTGAAATTGTATTCGTCTCAAGGTTTTGTCTAATTATCTACACCTAGACTAATCTTACCTCTACTGCTCTCTGTCTTTAGTCATATGAGTATATTCATTATTATCTTGCTTCATTCCTTAGGAGTTAAATCCATATTGCTAGTTTAATCCGAAATTTATTAACGAAATCACAAGAAGATCACTTACACTAGATTAAACCAAAATAAAATAGGTAAGCGATACACATAACCACTCAAACCAAATAAGATATTTTCAGGCAATATTTGAAATGGAGGGAAAAAGCTATACTACATCTGGAATCAGCGATACAACGTAACTAACTAAAAAATTACCTTTTGTTCATATTAATTTGCCAAGACTGTACAAAAGCATGTGACTCCCATTAAATTTTATGACAACACACAATTAAATTATAATAAATTCTACGGAATAACGGATCTGTTTTACAAAACTTTGTGCTGATTTGTTTTACAGGAATAACCATTCAAAACATTTACAGAATGTAAATAACAAATAAAAGCAGTTTGATTTTCTATTTTTTGTGAAACTATATACAAAATGACTGCACTCATAATACCAATCATAATATTACTGTATAAAAACCTTTACGAAGAACTATCTACTTTAACTGTTACTAAGTGTTTACAAACGACCTATTTATATAATAGTTCTACATATATAAACACTATATTTATCATCTTGTCGCTTCCATTAGCTAGTTACATTACGTAGCAGCGGGAACGAGTAAAATCTGGGTCATCAGTAACAAGTAGACTTGTTAAGACATACACAATTCATAATAATAATTTGTACTTAGTATTCATAGATACAGCTCTTTGATGTAACCTTGTTGTCTCACTGATCTCTATTTGTGTGACATTATATTACGGGAATTCAGATTAATGGTGTGACACGGCAATAACAATTACGCACTTATACGTACGTAAAACGCTCACAACACGCGCACATACAACATGAAATGCTATATATAAATAAAAATCCCATGTAAGTAACGATACAACATACAGGGCGAATCAAAGGTATTACAACTCCTTTGAATATTTCGAAAATCGGAAAAAATCTGTGATTATTCTTGTGGAAAATTGAGTACCGGATCAACGTAATGAGTTGTTTCTTATACTATTTCTTTTTCTTCTTGCTGAGGCTGTTGTAATTTAAAAATTTTGTGTTTTATCTGTCCACCTCCCAAAAGTAAGACCTATGAATTCTTCTGAGTGTTTCTAGTCTAAATGTCTGAAACGGGTACGAAATAAGAAAGAAGCTGCAATACTTTCGACTTACTCTGTATAAGATATATATATATATATATATATATATATATATATATATGTGTGTGTGTGTGTGTGTGTGTGTGTGTTGAGGTAGAAATATACCACGCAATATGAGTTGGTTTAAAAACAAGAGCTTGAAGACTGTTATAAAAAAGTGGTCCAGAGAGTACGTTTCGAAATTTCACAATCCAATAATTAACAACACAAAAATTAAACGGCTGCATCAACTAATATTTTATTGAAATATTTTTTAATACTTATTTTAAAATTTTAAATAAATGTTTTCGATCGTAAATTACTAATTAAATAAACTTGAAAGCTTGCCGTTCTACAATCGATGTTTAAAATGCTTCCATTCTGCAGCTTGGGAATGCGCTAACCTTAAGTAATACCCGTTCTTAATTGTATTATATCTGGTGGTACACGATCAGATGCGTGAATTATTTTTCAATTCGCCAATGTCTGAAGGTTTTGTTTTGTAAACATTACACGTTTCAGATACCCCCAATAAAAGTAATCCAGAGGAGGCAGATCTCGGAATATGGCAGGCCATTTTCCAGCTCCTCTACGAGCTATCCAGCAATTTTGTAATTTTTCATTTAAAATTTGCCGCTCCTTTAGATAATAATAAGATGGTGTCCTGCTCCATCTTGCTAAAACAATACATCGTTATTTAATTCTTGTACATTTATTCGGATATGTGGTAAACTCCCATCGGCTAACGAGTTGTAAGCACGTACTGTAAAGACTGTTATTTAAAATAAAAGGCCCTACAATACAATGACCGACGATTCCCGTCCAAACGTTCACTTTCTGAGAGTGCTGTGAATGAGCCGACATCGATCTAGGATTATTATCGACAATTGTGCTTATTCACGCGGCCATTTAACAAAAAATCCCTACATCAATAAATGTTATTGAATTAGAAAAATTTTCGTCTACGTCTAATTTTTAAGTTCTATTACAGAATACTAAATTCGGGGGTCAAAATCACCTTCCGTAATGTTTTAATCGGGCGTAGCTTGGGAATGCACTTACGCACTTCCTGCAGGGTCTTCGCAGGGTGTGTCGGGCTTGAAGCCAGGACGCTAGCCGTCCTGACCTAGCAAAGCTAAGTGAGCACTACCGATTAAACCTTCCTCACCGCTTTCCCAGGAGCAGCTGGAATCGCCTCTCGGCATAACATTGGCCAGTCCTGGGAGTCGTGGCAGCAGATTAACCTATCTTTTGCCCTTTTTGCTTGGGCTCCTGCAGCGGAGCCCCCCTTCGGGGTTCCCTAGGGATCGTTAGAGCGTGACGACTCCCCGCTTGTAGGAAGCCGACACGTTCCTCCACCTAGAGACTGCCCGTCCCTCCCTACTAACCTGACCTAAAAGGGCGGCATGCGCATTGAAGAATACGCGAGTGCCCCTCCCCCACCCGCTCGCTTTTTTATATATAATTTTATTTTTTATATAAGCACGCCTCTAACTACCCTAAGCTTTAACCTACTTCCTCCTGATAACCCTTTTTCACTAAAAACTAACCTAACCTAACTTACGCCTACTACCCTCTTAATTTTTTTCCCTCCTAAATATAGCGGCAGACCTTGAGGTCTGTTGCCATCTCAGATTATGTCTAGTTTGGGTGATAGGCCTTATTCAGGCTTGTATTGACCACGCCGTATTGTCTTGATTGTTTTCATGAAGCACAGTAGGGGGCTATTGCCTCCTCTATTGTCAGCTGGTGTTGTGAGTCTTGCAAGTGAAACAAAAATTATATTAATGAAATACATTTAATTACTTCGCATCAGTCATGACAGTTCTCAATGTACTCTCTCAATCGTTCTCAATCCGGTATCAATGTACTCTCTCGATCGCAGTCGATTTATTTATCGGTTCTCTGTTTGGAAATCTATTATTAAATAAATCGTATACTTCTTGTAAAGGCCGAATCTTACCTGTGTCATCATACCCGTACATCATCTCGACAGAGTTAAACTTTAGATTTCACTTATTGTTATTGTTAGGCATTGTTATTTGACGATTTAATGTTTAAATAAAACTAAATAAACGAATGAGGAAACTAATAATAAAACCTTCACAAAAAAAAAAAAACACAAATTTAAACCACTAAGCTTTAGGCTAGTAATATCAAATTTTACCATTACAAGTATATTGCAGGCAAAAAGGTGAAATGAGAAGTTAATAATTTGCATTGTTTCATCGTATTAAAAAACGTATCGTTGTAAATTAACAGCAGATAAGTAACAAATATCAGCCGATATCAGCATGGAATTTAATTATTACTTAAAGAATCGTTTAATTTGCTGTTGTGTTGTTAATTATTAGTTATTTTTTATGATTATCAACACTATTAGAGCAGTATTTAAAGCTCGTTATTGTATGGATTACTAATGTAAAATACAATATAATTGTTCATACGGCGTATTTTCCTCATTTCATTGCCAACACGATTTTTCGATCGTTGTTTTGAAAACTCTATAACGAAGGTATTGAAAGAAAACAGAGTTTCATCATTGTTCTTCTTTTAAAAATTTTAAATCGAGATGTTGCGTACTATGTCCACCTTCTTATTAAAAAAAAAAAAAATTAAAGTTTGATCCAATATGGCGTATCCAAGATGGCAGACAAAAGTTAAACACCCACACCATAATGACAGATTTTTTTTTAACTATGTAAAACCCTATTTGTTTCTGGCTCCAAATACCTCTCAGATATGCAATATAAAGCTTTTTCTGTACGTAAATTATCACCCGGTGTGTGTATATGTGTATATATATATATATATATATATATATATATTATATATTTGTATATATTACTTATTACATAAGCAAAATCAAAATACGCCGACCTCCGTGGCGCAAGTGGTAACGTCTCGGCCTTTCATCCGGAGGTCCCGGATTCGAACACCGGTCAGGCATGGCCTTTTTCACACACGCTACAATTCATTCATCACATCCTCTGAAGAACCACCTTCAGTGGTTCTGGAGGTTAAAAAAAAAAAAAAAAAAAAAAAAAAATCACCTCATCATTGAGAGAAGTATTAATTCGATGCAAATGTAGGAAAATTTCAGCAACACCTTGCAAATTTCAATTTTCTTGAGAGAACCGTGTAATATCCTGTCCAATACATCGTATTACTCGGTACAGCCATTAATATATAAAGACTTTTCATTACTAACTATGATGTCCGATGAGGAAATAAAGAATTATTTTACTACGACCGTGACTTCTTCTGCAACTTCTTTGCATTCGATCCTCTTCCTTTATATTATTCCGTGTAATGATGTCTCGGTTTAAAATTTTTTATTCTGATTATTTAATAGTAATATAACTACTTAAGATACGAAATACTTATTTTCCTATTCGTTAATAAACCAAGAAACCGGTAGGACGGATTCGATCAAGAGTAGAGAAAAGTGGTGGTCCGACCGGCGACGAGGAAGTTCAGGTCAGTGTTACAACACTTCATACTTTCCTCCCACCGCCCTAGCGACCTCGTATCACCGTACACCCGTCGTCCTGTCAACCACTTTTACCACCCCCTCCCGACGGATCCTATATAACCGTAGCCTACCCCGGCTTACTACCACGTCCATATAATACAACAACCGACCCTTCTAACTTTAACATAAAGTAGAGAATTCTGCCGCACGGGGTTCTGTGCTTGCTGTTCTCTCTGTACACAACACAGTACAATCTGCGGATCGATATCGGTTAGTAACCGGCTATGACGTCATATTACACAACAAACTTGTATATATAAATATATCCTAAGTGAACTATTACACGAACGGAAAATTTTTTTGAGTTAATATACAAAAGTAAAATTAAAACAAATTCCCGGATTAGTAATAACGATAAATATAATATATAAATTAATAAATAATATAATTCTTATAATTATTATTATAACTTTATTTAATTTCATTTTTTGCTTATTTATTATTTCTTTTATTTTTTTAAAATTAGAATAAAATCTATTTAAAGATGATATTATAGTCCAAAAAAAAGAGGAGGGAGCAAACCAAATTTATGTAATTTATTTTATGGATTATGCAAAATCCAGTACTTCAAAAAAAAGCCTACCGATTAAGTACTAATATATATATATATATTTATTTATTTATTTATTCCAATTGATTACATACATAATAACATAGTAATTACCAAAATAATCACATGCATCATCA
>JAAAKQ030234622.1:0-11210 GCA_010016005.3 Zanna intricata | reverse complement strand
CGATGGCTCGCTTGATGCTGTAGACCATATCTCTCTCTTCTCTTGATAATTTCATTAATTAACCGCTTTTCTTCAAGTTCTGAAAAGTGAACTTCAGCTGATCTTTCCAGGTATTTCATACATTTATCCCCTTTACTTCACGGACCGGATCGGATCGAACTTGAAGCGTGAGAACGATCGACCGAAGTTTTCGTTCCCGTGCATTCCAATGAAATTCCAAACCTGGTCTCCTCTCATGGTACAACCAACTGTTCATTGTGTGTCAGCCGGCAGTATAACAAAAGACGATTGTTAAACGGACCTGCTGGCTTTACTAAATGGGTTCCTTTTTGTCCCTTTCTGGATCCCACAATCATTATATTTTCTATATTAACTTTAATAATAACTGGCAGGATTCCGTTACTCAGGCCCGCTATACCGGTCTTGTTACAATATGTTTTGGACATCACATGACTTCCTTGTACGCTTGTTAAATTAATTTTTTTTTTTTTTAAGTGAAAAGTACATAAAATTTTGTTTCATTAATAACTTCTAGCCAGCCTATGTGGCGCGAGGGGTAGCGTCTCGGACTTTCATCCGGAGGTCCCGGGTTCGAATCCCGGTCAGGCTTGGCATTTTCACACACACTACAAATCCTTAATCTCCAACCCCTGAAGAAATATCTAACGGTAGTCCCGGAGGTTAAAAAAAACCTCTGTTTTTTTTTTTAAATTTTGATTGTTATTATTGAATTATTATTTATTGTAAAACTTTTTCTACAATCAGAGGTTAATAATTATTAATAAATTAATATATTTACATTTAAAAAAAAAAAAGTTAAAACAAAGGAAATGAAGTCGGATTCTGACCTATGTCCCTTACCCTTGTAAGATCTAAATATTTAATTAATCAAAAATTTTATTGGGCTATAACTCTGGAACCAATGAAAATAAGTACCACTAATGATATATTGTTGAAAAATGATCTATCAATGAGGGCTTATTACTGCAGAAAGAAAAAGTCCTAAATCCAATTTTTTCTTTTTGATTTTGGGCTTTTTTTGGACAGTTTTGGTCCAGTCGATTGCAATCAAAAGGGGAGATGCACAACTAGATGTTACAAGTCCTAAATAAAAAATTTCAACATTCTATGGCTAATCATTTTTTAGTTATGCAAGATACATATGTACATACAGACATCACGCCGAAACTAGTAAAAATTGATTCAGGAATGGTCAAAATGGATATTTCTGTTGAAATCTTAAAACCGAAATTTTTCGCAATTACAATACTTCCTTGTAAGTAGAAATATTAGTTAATTTTATTTAATTATATTTCTTTTGCCATGATAAAAGAATTATAATGAAATAAAAGGATCAATACAATCACATGTTATACGAATATACATCATTCGTATCAAGTAAAAAGGTGCTTCGATACTTATTTATTTTTATAAAATTTAAAAAAACTAGTATCTACAATAGTTTTTTTTTTACTGAATGTATAACAATTATAAATATAATAAATGTTAATGTAAACAGCATACCATTTATAATATACAATATAGTCTATTAGAAAAGACTACTCTTCATTCACATTCATACATATCATCCTCATTCACCCTCTGAAGTAATACCTGATGGTAGTTGCGGAGGCTAAACAGAAAAAAAGAATACAGTCTATTATACAGTTGTTAGTTCAATTTTTCCAGCTAAATGGTAGCGCTTCATTCAAAATAAAAATGGGAGCACATACAGCAAACAAAACAACGCACCATGTGTTTTTATTAGAGAGATATCTTATTCTGGTAATAAAGAACTATATTTTTGTCAAAACCAATATGACACAAAATTTTTATTTTTTCACTGCTCTGGAAATATTTCCCTCACAGAGATGCAAATCACATCATAATAACATGGAAATGTAGGCAAGATGTGGAAGCCACGATAGTGTAAATACAATAAAACTGGCCTTCACCAGATTATTTATTTATTTTTAATCAAGAAATAAAATTTTCTTTTATAATGCTAAAGAGCTAAAGAGTGACATTATTTCTTTTAGGTGTAAAATATGTCTTATGTATCTTACATATGAAAGGTATGAGGTGTGTTCTACTAATAATGTTAGGGGAAGCAAATTAAAAGTTTTGTCACCAAATCTAGGAACACATCTAACATTCATTGATTTAGAAAAACTATTTGTTTTGGTAACAATTCAAAACATCTTCTCAATTCTGGAGCAATAAGCACTGGGTGTGTGCTACAAGTATTAAAGAAATGTGCTAGATAAAAAAATGCTATTAAATATAAACTAGATTTGTCAACACTGTCATTAATTTGAAATTTTGACGAGGAATGATTTAGCTATTTTCAAACCAATTCCTTCTTTTTGGAGAGAAAGGACTTTTTGCAAAAGTTTAACAATAAATGTAGATGTGTGCTCATTCCAATACATAATGATTAGACACATTCCTAGTTATTTGCCAGAGATCTGATATAATTGCAGTATATGAAGGATAAAAAACTAAATTTATAATAAAGAAATTTGCTGATGTACATAAATCTAACAGAGGATAAATAATAAATTAAGAAAATGAAATGAAAGGTGAGGAGTGAGTTAGTTGATAATAATGTGTCATAACACAGAAGATAAACTTATGTATCAGTCTAACAAAGAAGAAATATATTTTAGTAATGATGTATAAGAAAATAGGATATGCAAAACAACAGAGAGGAATATCTTACTTTAGTTGAAGAAATTAGAAATAAGATTTAAGTCAGGATATTAATTGTACACTTTTATATACCCTGATTTCTGATTAATACTGCAAACTAACCCGATCTATCAGTCTATGTACATTGTCTCCTTTTTCACTATCCATCCCTTTTTGTCATTCTTGATCTTTTTTTCCTATTATCTGATCTCACACCACTACATTCTTCATACTGAGGATGCTGGTCCTGAAGAACAAATGCATCCATCCTGCTTTTGGGTCAACTCTGAGTTTTCATTTCTTATGACTGGCTACACTATAAGCCAAATGGCTGAGGGGCCTGTCAGTTACAGTTTAGCTTCCAAACTCTGATCCTCTAATTACCAACAGTTCATCATATTTGGTTTTGTTTATGGGAATACCTAAAAAAAATCAACTAACAATAAATAGAGTGGTAAGGGATTTTTTATATTAAGGTTTGTCATTTTGTAATTTGAGGAACCGAATCAAAATAAGAAAAAGGAAAAAAAAAGAAGAGAATCATGATATAATAAATGAGTTCATAAAATTGAGAAAAAGTGCTTTATGTGGTTTGGACAAATAAAAAGAATTTGGTTCTAAAGATGGTTGTAGCAGAAATTGAATTTGAGTGTAGGGAAGAGAAAGTGAGGTACCATTTCTGAAATGTAACAAACAAGAATGAAGTAAGAATTCCTGTCACCATTTTACATTCTTTAAGTTAGAAGGCGAATCCAATAAGGGATGATGGTATATATAATGTGAGGGACATTCAGAGCCGTAAAAATCTCACAAAATGTGTGTTGAAAAATACTTTTATAATTAGATACACCTTTACTGTTACATTGCACAGACTTGCAGAGTAGAATTAACTAGTGAATTAAGACTGTAAAAATGATATATTGTACCATTTCTGTAATTTAAATGCTTTAATTTATTTTAAAATAAATTAAATTTATCATGTCTTGCTTGATCATCTTAAGAAGTGTTTCTTTTCAATTACTGCTGCTGAGTTTATTGCATTAGTTTTTTATTAGATTAAAAAACAAAAGAATTTATCAATTCAAACCTGATAAATCATCTGATAACTATGTGTATTTGTTTTTATGCAGAATATGAAAGTCAGAATTTTAAGTGGAACTGAAAAAATTACTTTACTTTACTTAGATTTCTTTTATGTCAATTTTATTATTATTTAAAAAAAAAACACAGTTTATACTATTAGTATTTAGGGGGAAGGTATTAGTATGTAGAATAATAATAATAAATGTTAATATTTTTCCTGAAATTCACTTTAAAAAAAAATAATGTCCTATAAAATAAACTCAACTATTTAGAAAAAAATAAATACTTAAGAAATCCTTTGACCAGAATGATGAAATGTAATTTATCATAGATAATAAAATATTTATTAATCACTTTCTATCTGGATATATGCTTCCACAATATCTTTTCAGGAGTTTAATTTAAATGCTATTCTGAATGAATATTTGTTAGAATAGGACTGGTTGTTTTTCTAATAGAAACCACTACTAACAGGTAATTTTTATGCTATCTAAACATAATTTTAAAATAAGGAAGTTAGTTAAATTGCCAATTAAGACCTGATTCCACACACTTTTTCAAAGTAACTTCTTTTCTTTGGCAAACAGTAATTATCTGAACATGTAAATGACAAATTGAACTAAAATTTAGTATCACAAAATACACTTTGCATCATAAAAATGTTTTCAGTCTTCATTGACTCTTAAGTTTTAAATAATTTTAATCGCCAACTACCATGAAGGGAAAAACAATAGTTGTAACTGAAAATGTAAATCCCTAATTACAGATTTACAACAAAATTAATGTATAATACAGTAACAAACAATTGCACTTACAATGTAATAACTATTTATTTAATATATTTCAGTTTATTTTCAATTTATTTAATATGTAGAAGTATTTTTCAGTGAAATATCCATTTCTGTTATTTAATAATTCTGGTTAAATTTGTTGGTCAGCATCTAAGGTAAGAAATTTATTTGTTAATTTGAAGAAAAATAAGTATGTACATCGTAACTATAATTACATTAGAACTAAATGCAAAATAAATTAAATTGAGTTTATTCAATTGAAGTAGTCAGCTGTTAGTTGGATTCAATTTCTGTTAAATTGTCCAGAAAATTTATGAGATCTGCGCTAACATCCAAGGATAACAATTTATTTTCAGACTGATAAACTTATACAAGTTATCTTCTAGATGGCAATGTTCAGGGCCAAAGAGGCAGCCCAACTGCTGAGGATGCCCTGGTTCGGGGGCTCATGCAAGAGAGTGTCTGGATCGGGGTACTTCTGAGTATGCATGGGGGCCCCTCATGGGAACAGAGGGTCACGAATGGTAGGAGGGCTGGGTGTATGCAATGCACATTCAACACTCAGGGTTAGGTGATTAGACCGGAAAGAACAGCTTCCTTGTGGAGATGCTCTTCAGCACGCCAGAAGGGGAGTGTCGAAGTGTCTTGGTGAAGCAAGGGAGACCCTGCTGGGGGATTCTACAGGGATCCTAGATAGGGGGTGGTAGGCTTAATCTGCTGCCATGACACTGCACAGCGGCTCAAGACATGCCTAACGGTGGTTCCAGCTGCTTCAGGGTAAAATAATAAAGGAAAAAAGTTATCTTCAAGAGTGATTACAAACATAAAAAAAGACTTTCATTAAATGAAAATCAACAAATATTTCTGAAAATTTAAAATGTTTTCTCTTAAATTTTCCTCATCTACTTACTTATCCTGGTACTTTACAATATGTCAAATACCTTGGCCTCCTCCATAATTAGCCTCCAATCTAAGGTTCATTGTTTGGCTTCAGAGCCATGTTTTTTTTTTTTGGAGCTGCCTACTACAAGCCCAATCTTGAGGGCCAAGGGTTTTTGTAGTTTCCTTTCTTTGCCAATGAGGTCCTGTTTTGGGAAGCTGGACGTTTGCACTCATCCTATTATAAAAGCATAGGATCTGGTAGTGACAAATTCTGTCTGAATATTGACACCACTGTTAACTCAGGGACCACCAAATGGTCCATTTTCCCTACTCAGCCTCAATAACTACGGGCTATGAAGACGTTCTAAGTTAGATGTGTTACTGTCTAAAAATTATATTTTTACAGTAAAAATATTTTATGTTTTTACTGTCCCTCAAAATTATATTTAAAATTTTTCTTATTGGCCCCATGAAATTCATCCTGAAATGGGTACTATGGTTAACTCCTATCCAGAGATTTTTATATGTTGGAAAACTATCTGACAATGAAAAAATAAATACTATTATTATAATTTCTGACATCAGTACAGATTAATAGATATAAACCTACGTCAGAAATGGGTAGGAGCCGAGCTTCTACTCGCATAAAAAAAGCAACACGTTTGGCTGGACGGATCGATGGATCTGGACGAAAACCGTGATAAAATCCTATCAGACCATCGTCACAAAATACATTATTAATTTTAAACTAATGTTAAAGTCCGGATAAAGTCCATATTAACTGAAAAAAATTACATTAAAGCAAATACATATGAGCTGTGTATGTTAAGATATGACATAAACAATCTAAAATAGGTTTAATAGAAATTATTTTATCACATATTAATCAGTCAGGTTAAATTTTAAACGAAGAAGCTGAAGGAAGTTTAATTTCTGCATCAACAAAAATAACAATAATTTAAAATAGTATTAGTGTCACATCAAAAAATTCTGCTTACTTACTAAAAAAAAAAGTTTGTCTAATTTATAAAGGAGTTTTTTTTTTCCTTTTTTTTTAGAAATAATTTGGCTGTATTTTTAATTTCCATTTTAAAGCAAGTCGCATTTAAAAAAATATTAGCTTAGATAAGTATATTCTTCCCATGGGAAGATATTCTTCTCATGGAAGAATATTGTATGCCAGACGGGAATTTATTTCGGCAGGATGAATATTTAACAACGATTAAGAACTTAGTATTCTATTTAGACCCTCAGAATAGAAAATATCTATACAGCTGTTTGTAGCATGTAGTGGAGAATTGAATCGTTCAACATGGCCTACACGTGAAAATAAACAAACAAGATGTAAACAAAAAATGTAATATATTGATTAAAAATATGTTGACTAGATAACCCATGTGACTTATTGATAAAACTATACCTTTTTTTCGTTAATAATAAATGAATGTTAATTAGATAAAGCGCGCAGAATGCGGTGTAAATATAACTGAAAAAATAAAATTGTGATTAGACCAACAAAGCGTGGAAATATTGCATTCTTTTCATTAGGCTCACTCTAGAAAAAACTAACCTTTTAAAGTTAATTAAACAACTATATGCACAAATGTGCAAGTGATCTTCCCTCAGCATATTGTTTTTCAGTAAATGTACATTTTAACACTGAAATGCGTTTATTTTAAACTAAATCTTCTTAATTACTACACATAAATGTATATGTATGTATATATTAATATGCACTAATGAATTAATAAAAGCCTAAGCAACACAACTAAATTGAAAATTACCTAAGTTCCGAAAACGTATCGCGTTCAACCGGTGCACTTTACACAAACATAATATGTTTATCATATAGGTATACTACATGTTTTCAAGAAAGTCTGGAATAGTTCTTAATAAATCCACAAGCACTATCACATTTCTGTTTCAAAAAAGTAATTTTTGAATGTACACTGTAAATTAATTCTATGTATGCAGTGTTTAAAATAAAGAACTTTTGACACAAATCTTGATCGATAATAATAAATGTTTATAAATGGATTCGATTTCATTGAACACAAAATGTTCTTCATTATGAAATGTAGAAACTAGGGATTTTCCAGCAATGCAGAACACAATTCAGGAATAATTGCTTGCGATATCCTCTTTATTACCAGAACCAGTTAAGATGTAAAAAGGCTGCCATTGACGTTTTGAGGACAACTTAGTTTTTGTTTTGTGTCAGGTTTGTCAAAGCACTGTATTTATTGATCAGTGTTAATTTTTCAGGAGCCGTTTTCATTCCTGTTGTCGAGTACTGAAATGAATGCGATTTGCTGTTGTGAGCTTTTGAAAAACCTATTCCATCATTTCTTCTTTTCTTATCCCAAGCTCCGTTACTCGGATCTGTACTTTTAAGTGAAGACAAAGTAGGAAACAATTCTTTACTTTTGACATCAGGAGCGTCTTTTGTTTTCATTGATCTCGAACCTGGAAGATGCGTATGTTTCTGTGCTAGGTTGCGTACGTGCGGAGGAACATAACGCACGCCCGTATCGCGTGTATGTTCTCTTCCAGTACCCGATTTTGCATCTTCGTCATCCGATTTTTTATCCTGAGGTTTCATTTCTGAAAATTCGTCTTGAATTTGCGGTTGAGCTACGACTTTCCAAGGGCTGAAATGAACTTTCTTTTTGGGTAAAAGATCTCCTGTTTCGCTTCCTTCCATTTCGCTATCCCTGCCTTCTTCTCCGCTGTAACTTCGCCTCCACCAATCCCCATCATCGTCTTCACCACAGTCGCTTTCAATTATAGTCAGATTCTGTATTTTAAGTCCGGTATTATCCTTTTTCTCCTCTTCCTCTATAGTTCTCCACTCATCGTCCTGTTGACTTCCGAAACTAAAATCTATCCCATCGTATCCTGTACTTAAGTGTAATTTTCCTCTTTTAGATTTATCCCTTTGTTTACTGCTTTCCAACAGATTTTTATCTATATCATCCGCAGTTGTAAACTTCTTGCCTTTTGATTTTTTCTTATCTTTTTTCGCAAAAAAATCATCTAAATCAGCCATTTTCGTTTTTGAATTTCCTTTATATTCGAATAAACAAACGTGTTATTTATAACCTCTAAATATTGCGGATAGAACAGAAGAAGAACTGATTTCAAATAAATAGAATAAAGCGCTAACCTAGCCTAAAGGCATCCTTAGGCTAGGCGCGAAGTAATTTTTGGATGATTTTCAAGTTTATAATTCATGCTGTGATTTGATACGAAATTATAAAAACATTGTCGACAGACTTATTAATAACAAGTCTCATCCGGGAATTAAATCCCATAATGTGGTAAGGATTTTTTAATCACATTCCTTTTCATTTCATCTTCTCCATTAAAATATGGAGATTCACATGGCTACTTTTGCTGGAAAAAATGTATTATTTTAAAAAAATATTGTTATAATAACAATTTCTAGAACAGATTGATGTTTTTTTTAAGAAAAATTTGAATAAAAATCCACATTATTTTATAGATTTTGTGTCAAGTGTCAACAACTATTCAAATTCCTAGTAAAACTATTTTTAAATACCGCGCTCATATTCGAAACAGTAATTGTTTACTTTTTTAACTTATTCCGATGATATTAAATGATGGATTATTAAAAGAGTACTGATCTTGAATTATATTATTATTATTTCTTTATTTGTTAATGTTTTCGACGCGCAGGTAAATTTCTGATTCATAGTTCTTACAGTTTCAAAAAATCATCTGTGGAATATGGGGCGAGTCAGCGTTACTGCTTGTATATGTTCTGTTTGAAGTATGATATAAAACAATAGTGCTAGGAATTACTTCCTAGAGTAGTTTAAAGTTAGTATTTATTTAACGTTAAGAATTTTATATATGCATTATGGCGAACTGTTGGGAAAATTTTAATTTAGGTGATTTAAATTGCAATGAAATTTGTCGTTTATGTCTAACCCGTGAAGGAGAAATGTCACCTATTTTTAGTCGTCCAAGCGATGTAAAATCAATTTCTATTCCGTATAGAATAATGGCTTTTACCTCACTCAAGGTAAGTTTGTTGTGAGTATTCATTATTCTGTTTTTTTTTTCGTGTGGCTAGGTTATGTTTACGCTTTACGAAGTACATACAGTATTTCATTGAAGGTTAGGTATTCTAAGATGAGTAATAGAAGAGGTTGAGAATTTTTGTTATTTACTTGAATAATAAAAAGTTTTAGATTTTTCTTGCATTATTTTTATAGTATATTTCTGCAAAAGGATTTATATAAACTCTTACCCTTATTGTACGAGTTAGTTCTTTATTTAATTTTTTAATTGATGGCAACCAAAAAGTTGCATTAGGTTTAAAGAGATTGTTGCTAACTTATTATTCACGTTTTCACCCGTTTTACAGCGTTTATAGTGATAAATTTTGGTTTTAGGAGCAGTAGAAGCTCCATCTTTCTCCATTACCGCAGTTTTTAACTCCCAAAACGCAAATAATCTGCACAGTCTTACAAGCATCCTACTCAAAATCTCAAATAAAGAAGGGTTTCATATGTCTCATTATATCATAAAGAAGGGTTTCATATGTCTCATTATATCTTAACAAGAAAGAAGAAAAGAATTAGAAATTGAAATGGGATTGATCAGGGTATACCTTTTTAAATCAGAGTTTTAATTGTAATAGTCATAATTTTTTCATTGACTGTTTTTAGATAATTATCTTATTGAATAAAATGTCAATTTTTTTGTTACTAATGTTGGTTTATTATTATTTTGTTAATTCAGTTTAGATTGAATGTTTTGTAAATTTAGTTGAAACCTTGTGATTAAAAGTTTAGTCTTTAGAACCCCAGTATTAGATTTATTTTTCTTTAAGTAAACTGATAATGGATTACATAGACTAGAATGTATGGAATATCTTATAAAAATACTTTATGGCAGAAGATCATAATATGAGGAATAACATAAAGTGAAAAGATTACCTAGTTAAAGGAGTAAATATTTTATTGTTTATTTATATATTTACAGAAATATTTTCAATGTTCATAAATATTTTTAATCAAAATTATTTTCATTTTAACAATAAATGTTTGCAATCTGAAGACAACCTTCACAGTATACTACTTTTGAGAAGAAAATTGTAAATTACCTGGATCTGGTAAGATTTCAGTCTGATTTATAGCTTGTTTAGAGACTGGTAATGGTGTGCACTGTGATTTTGGTGCTACAGTTTGGTTCTGAAAGATCTTTCTTGTTTGAGTGTTGAAAATACAGATACATACAAATATCTACAAGAAGAAATGCAATTTTAATCACACAAACACTTTCAAACAAATTAAAAATTTTTCAATTTGAACATCAGCACTACAAACAGCAGTATCACAATATTTTTTGTTTCCAGCAATAGCAGTTACTGAAAAAGCTTAAAACCATATGAAAATTAGCCATATGAAATTTATGTAAAGCTTTTTTACAACTTTCATCTTCAAAAAAATTTAACTAAAAAATATTCTGGAAGTGTTTGGATAGAAAAAACCATTAAGTAATTTAAAACATGATTTTTCAGTTATTTGAGTGCGTAAAGAAATAAAAAATAAAACTTTAAAATACTTGATGAGCATCTTATATAAAATAAATGCACCTTAAAGTAGTATAAAAGAAAATACAGAAGTTAAAAAAAAATTATTAAATAGAACAGTTAGAATAGTATTACACAGATAGTTTTAAAAATTCAGGAGTGGTCGACCTGAGATTGTACAAGACTACACTTCATTCACA
>JAAAKQ030234611.1:0-11210 GCA_010016005.3 Zanna intricata | reverse complement strand
TACTCGTTGCCAGCAGCTGATTTATTTAAGCTCTGTTTTCTATTATGAAATACGCGTATGTACAATAACATTTCTATCTCGGGAAGAAATCTACAAACAAAATATAAATCACTAAATTAAACTTAACACAAATGTGTTAATATTGACAGAAGTCGTTCAATAAATACAGTTATATATTTCTGAAAATCGAAATTACTTTCTTGTCAACCTCAATAGATATTTTCCCAAAAAAATGAAAAAGTATCGTTATTTTTGTTTTTTTTTTCGTTTGCAAACTAACCAGCAATTATTATTAAATGAATATATGTATGTTAATTTGTTTGCATATTTATACGATAGCGTGAATGTGGTTATAAATATATGTATATATACTTGTAAATATTTATACATGTAGAAATACATAAGAAAACACGTAAAATTAAAGTTAAAGAATGCAAATATAATTGTGGCCATTAGGAAAGTGACAAGTGACTGAAAAATCCCAAGTCTTTTTTTTTATATTGTTTTACTTTGTACAGTAATAAGAATGCAACAAGTGTACATTCTCCCATGCGTTATATAATGATGAGTATTCAACACGCACGCATTGGGGAGGTGAAAATTGATTCTTTTTAAGTAGCTGTGCCACAAATCAAAATTATAAATAGCATTGATGTTCCAAACTACGTCCATTAACGCATAATTTGTTTATATAAGAAACATTTTCTGTTGTAAATTTGTTTCAATTTACTTTAAAGAAAGGTTTTTAATGTTATATTAAAAACAATAATAATGCAAATTTATTCAGTGTTCCAGCGTAAATATTTAGAATGATATAATGAAATTTAAGATCGAATGAATATATTTATTTTGATAAATAAATAATTACAATAAAGAATAAATAGTTTTAAAAATTTAAAAGTACTATTTTAAAATAAATTTACACTACTTTTAATATTTGATAAATGAATGATTCGATAGAAATTAGATAATTGCAGGTGTATAAAAACAAACTTTATTATTTTACCAAAAAAGGAAAGATTTAAGAAAATATTATTTAGACAAGTGGTTTTGCAACACACCGGTTTCAGCAGGATGGATGTCAAGGGTGACGATTAGGTTTCACATTATTCTATTAACGTAGGACCCCATGCAGTCTGCCAATATAAACAAAAATAAATGCTTATTCCTTACTCGTTGCCCTGAGTAAGTAAATAATTAATTCCTTTAAAATAATCAAAAAAGATAATAATTTATTTCTTTTTTAGTTTATAATACCTTTCAATTAACAAAATTAATTTTCTGCTCTAATGCAATAAACAGACCGTTTATTAATTGCTTTAAAATAAATAACTTTTAACTCCCGTCATTATATCTAATAATTCATCCATTTAAAATAAAATGATTTAGGAAAGTTTTTCTGAAAGATTACTTTTTGGTTCATTTAAAAAAAAAAAAAATTATTTTCGGTTTTGAAATGAACTGGAAAAAGATGTTTGGAGAAGGCTATATTTAAAAAGGTAGGTAGGTAGCCATTATTTAATATTGTATAAATTCAGAATGTTTTTTTTTCTTTACATTGCGTTTGTTATGCTTCTAGAAACTATCATTAGACTGAAACATCAGTTAAACTCAGAAACATCAGAAACTCAGTTAAACTATGAAATGCATTAGAGTTATTGCAAATAAATTTATTATTTTTTTGTTAATTTATTTTATTAATCTTTACGCTAATTATTATTTCTTTTCTGGTTGATTTATTACCATTTCTGCTTTAATTTTTTTTTTTTCATTTAATAACCTTATTTTTTTTTTTTTTAATTCGTACTAAAAAATAATATAATAATTTTATTTTCAAGAAAATTACAAATGATAAGAAGAAGAGCACGGGACGCGATCTAATTATTATCGTCATTGAATATGAGAAGGAACTCTCACGCTTTTCTTTTTAGTCATGCTTGAACAGAAAATTAAAAAAAAAAATTAATTTTGCTGAAAGTAATTTTTTTAAATAATATAGATTTATATGTATAAAATTAGTTAATGTATTTATATATTTTATATACATATACATGTATGTACAAACATACTTAATGCATGTAATTCCATACATGCATTATAGAATTATATTATTCCATTTTTTTTATTTCTTCCATAGAACTGAGCTGTTAAAATCAGATTTAAACAAACAAAATTATTTTAAGTTATAAAATTTCTTCACTTCCTAAAGTGTGAATTTTATCACTAGTATTTTCTACTTTTTTTTAAATGTATGTATTTTTTATATATATATATATATGATTGTATAAGTATATATACTGGCAAGTAAGTTTTTTTTACTTTCAGTTGTTTTAATTCTTTAGTAAACAAAAAAACAAATCTGTATGCAATTTTAATTTATATTATAACATATTTCTACTATATTTTTTTTTAACATACAGGATAACCGTGAGGTATTCCTTCCATTGTTATTACTCCCCTTTTTTTTATATATATTTATTTATAACTAGATCAGAAGATTAGTACACATATATTTTAGAAGATAAATTTACACTAGTCATTGCACAACTCCCAAAAGGAATATTATGTGTTTAGGGTGTATGTATCTTTGTTGTTCCATCGTAGCAGCTGAACGGTTGAACAGATTTAGATGTATCGCGTTGGAATCTTTACGTTATCGGAAGTGTCATAGCCATATATATATATATATATATATATATATATATGTTTAAACAGATTTAACTAACTTAAAAACAATGAAGTATACTGTATAAAAATATTATATACAAAATTGTCACATATTATCCAATATACAAATTATCTACTCTCTTTAATTATCCTATATTAAAAAGCAAATCTTTGTCAGCAATGTTTTGTTTTGTCAGTCGTGTTTTCTAATTTGTAATATTTAACTCTTGTAAATCGACAATCAAAATTAAACGGATAGATACCTACATCTCATCGATTCAGCTTCTTTCTCAAAATGTTCCCCTTATTCCTTCGGCAACATATATATAAATGTTCTATACACGAAATATTGAAATACATGAAACTAACAATGGAATATTGTTTTGTCACCTGACTTACGTCGCTGTGTAAATTTTCACCTTTGCATGACGACGGGAAATGAGTTTATTTAAGATTGCAAGATATGAGGACACGATTGAACAATTGAAAGTTAAAGAAAAGCATGTAATACAAAAACACGATTTGTTTTACGGTAATCTTGTCATTCATGTAAAAAGAAAGATATAAAAACAAAGAAGTACTTCGTGTTGATTTCTTTAACATTTATAAAGTTGTAAAAATTAAAAACTATTTTTTGGCATTTGTTTTAGAACGGTTAGATGGAGTGTAAAAAATCATTGCTTTTAAAGAAATGAAGGAAAATTGAGATATTTGTATCTTTATCTTTTTTCTTCTCATTTCAACATTTGGTAAAGGCCAATCTAGCGTTTTATGATTTTAAGTTTTCTTCAAATTCGTTGTAAATGTACAGTTATACTAACCAACAGGTTAGTTAAGAAGTAATTCATAATTAATAGATTGGATACCGCACAGAATTTTAGAGTTCTCTTTAGACTCATGTTTAATTTTAATAAAAATTTCCTGGCTTTATTAAATTTCAATGTCCATATTACAAATATAACAATTTTTATTCGGCTACAAACAATAAACCAGAACAGATTGGTTAATTTAGTTTAGCTACTTAAAAAACAAAATTGCAAAACAACTTAATATAGAAATTATAAAATAAATAATTCTTTATAAAATATACAGAAGGACTTAAATTTAATTCGTTGTAACAATAAAGAGCAATTAATATGGATTAAGGAGAAAATTTATTCTTCTGGAAGTTGTATGGGAATAAATGTAAAACAATGTATCAATGCTTCAAAAGTTATTTGCTTCAAAAGTTATTCTCTATGAAAATCCAATTTTCTTATTGTTTGTAAACTGTTTTCCTACTGATAGATCTCATAACGAAATAAATTTTTTAAATACTTAAATTTTTTAAAAATACTTTTACTTTAGTTTAAAAGTCAAGTCATGCACATTATCATTTATAAGTTTTAATTTAATACGTTTACCTTGTTTTTATAATTATTAACCGAATTGAATTTACTTCGTCTGTACAGTTTTTGACACATCTACCACATTATTTATGTAACAAAGTAATATAAATTTAAAAGTAAGATATTAAGTACAAAGTACTGTAAATATTAAAAAACTAAAAATAATTAAGTTAAATAAGAAATACTGGTAGCGTAAAGAATAAAATTAATAAAATGTTAAAATAGATCAAAGTTTCCTTTCAAAATAAAATTAATTTTTTAAAAAGGCTTCAAAAACAAGCAGGTTAGCAATTCAACTATTTTTTCCCCTTTGCACTCCTTTTGACGAATACAGTTAGACATCATAATTTACCGTACTTCTCTTTTGTTGAGTATAACTCGACAATGAAATTTACAAGAAGCACTTTTTTGTCGAATATGACTTTTTTTCTGTTTAGCCTCCGTACCCTAAGGTATTTATTACTTTACAGGATGATATGTATGAATTTAAATGAAATGTATTCTTGTACAATTTCAGACCACCGTTCCTAAGATGTGTATTTTATTGAAATCTAACCACAAAATAGCACTGATATCCACGATCTAGTATTCAAATCCGTATAAAAGTAATTTCTTTCATTAGGATTTGAACCTTAAACTCTCAATCAGCTGATCAACTGATCAATGTGTTATGCCACAGAGATTCAAAAACGAACTGAAATCTGCTTTTAAGATCGTAAACTCACGTAATATCGATATTTAATATTGATATAATTGAAAATAGTTCGTTTTACACTTAATTACGTTCTCGAAGTGAGGTTGTGTATTCCGTGAGTCAGGTTGACAACTGCGAGTAATTTTAGTAGGTTTATAACTAACTCTGATATTGAAAATGAGTTTAATGATAATAGTGATGAAGATTCTGAATATAATTTTCAAGAACTTGATCAAGAAAATGGTGTTTTGGACAGTTGTAGTGAAAGTGAAGGTAGTGATGATGAAATAGTTGAACCCCAAGGTAAGGTTCTAAAAATTCCGGTTTACACCATGAAAATTGTTTCAAGAAATATCACACTGAAAAAAAATTATCGTAATTGATATGTAAGGCTTAATTTTTTATTAAATGAAAGTTTTTTTTTTTAAAAAACATGTAATTTTTTTATATAAGTAATTTTACAATATACATACCGTAACCAGCCATAAATTTAATTAGTAGCTGACAGGAAATTAAGTTATCAAAAAGTTGGAAACCCAACAACACTACTTGATTTCATAATTGAAGGGTAAAAGGTTAATGTATGTTACGCAATATTTTCGTCTTCGACGATAGAAAAGCTGATTTTGATCATTTTTTTTTTTTTAATGAAAAGAGTATATTTTAAGAATGGTCCCATATAGATTTTAATCAAATTCGATTATAATCTTAGGAGAAATATAAAAAAAACTCGAATGGCTTGACAACTTTAGCGGGTGGTCAGTCGCTAAACCCTATAAGACTAGGATATTAATAGCAGTCTATATTATTGTTTTTTTAGCCTCTGCGTAAATATTCAAGGCATTTCTTTCTCTAATTTTCTTTCTTAAACAAACTTTTTTTTTTTTTCTTGGCTGCTTTCTTCTAAACTCCATATAAATATTAAACCTACATTATAACTATTTATATTTATATTATGCAATAATAAATTCTAATTTTTTGATATTATTAAATGAATAGTCACACAACAAGCTCTCAACCTACATCATCATCTATGAAGCAAGTTAAATATTATAATTTTGCAATAAATAAATCAATAGTTATTATAAACGCTTTTTTTAACCGGGTACTGTTAAACCGTGTCCCAATATCTACTCGCAATAATGAAACCTATAAATTGCATAATTATGCAACTTCATTATTTCTGTCGGAGCATTCTCATCCGGTGGTCTATTTAATAATTTATTTGGGTGTAAATCAGACAAGGCGATGTCTTCTAAAGTTTTAACTCGACTAAGAGCGACATAAATCTGCCCCATAGCAAAGTTTTTCTTGCCGAGACCTATCGCTGCCCTGGTAAGAATTGTATCATGCAGTTTGTGAACAGTTACAGTCAAGTTTAATATTAGTGGTAGTTTTCTGCGCTCGAAATCTCCGTATTTCTTTGTCGCTTGGAATGTTCCACAAACTGGTGAAATGGCTGCGCAACCATCAACTTCTTTCATTCTAAGACTAATAATCTACTAATAATCTAATCTAATCTAATAATCTACTAAGTCATCTAATTTTACGAGAACAGTTTCCTAAAAACTTTCCTTCCTCATATATCAAGCCGAGGCATTTACAACATTACTCTTACGTTTCATTTGATAAAAGTTTGTATATTAAATGGACACGATGAGCATGACTCTTAAGACTTTCATTCCGTAAGATTCGACTGTTGTACGTTCTCATTTACATTCTCGTTGTTGAGAAAAGATGTCTCTGCGGAAATATTAGTGGCATTTCTTTCTTTATTTTTCCTTAAATGATCATTCCTAACTTGGCAACTTCCTTCAAACGTCCTGTCTCACTTGAACAGCATGTTTAGTAGGCCTACTGATATTTTAATTATGTAATAATATAATACAATTATAATTATATAATAAAATATATATGTTATATATGTGCATATTATTATATGTACTAGATACCAGTAAAAACTATGAAATAAAATAATTTATAAAAAATAACCACCAACCAAAAAAAGTAATAGTACTACAACGTAACAAATAATTATATTTTTATTTATTAACAAAAGTATAAAAATACAACAAATAACCATTTTTGAAGTCGATATTAGTCAAAACAAGTTAAACAAACAAAAAACCTAAGAACTATATTATACGAATCCTACTTCAATAATTCTTATTGATAACAGAAGTTTTACTACAATGAAATGAGACATATAAAAATATGATATAAGAATACTATATAGATGCTTAGGTACATATATTATCACCAAATATGTATGCGTTAGCGAACTCAAGATGAGATATGATCGTGAGAGCTCTCTCTTATATGCTCCTTGAGATCTCATTTTGCACCCAGAATCCCGTTTAGCTGCCTAACGGTCGGCTGAGCCACTAACATCAAGTCAACTTAATGTTTAACTTGAGTTAGCTGGGACCGACATCAAGAATAGTTATTTGTTGTAAATACTTTCACTTCAGTTAATAAATATAAATATAATTATTTGAAATATTTTAGTTCTATTATTTGTTGAAGTCGGTTTTTATATGTATTTTTTTTTTTAATTATTTTATTAATACCTGATTTATCTAGTTAAAAAACCTTGTCAAATTAAAATTGTTATTACAGTTGGGTTATAAATGAAAAATTGCTTCTCAAAACCTTCTAGTTTCCAATATATAATAAAAGCAACCAACCACCTAGGAGAACGGCATTAAATATTCAAATAATACACAGCTTCAAGCATGATCTTAAAATGGAGAACTCTCTTAGAGTATTTAAAATATGCACTATACTTTGTGCGTTTTATCTTTGCCAAAGAGTTTAAAGCTTAAAAATTCGCTTATAATAACTAATTATTAAAAAATCGAAGGATGTCTAATTTTACAGCATAATTTCCTTTCTGAATAAAGCATAGCATGTGGTATCTTAAATATAAAAATCAATAACTATACGACATGAGGAATTTTTAAGTTAACTTTTTTCCACATGCAAATTACCAATTGCAAAACCTATTTTGAAAGGAACTCCCTTCTATATTAAATAGCTTACTTAAAATTATAGAATTTGCTTATAGTAAAACGCATAGTGATTTTGGTCCAGGGTCTCAATCGTGCCACCAACATTAGTAATGAGACGATAACTATGGTAGATAATATAAAGAAACTAATAAATAAGGTTTAAATCGATAAAAAAAGTCCTAGTATGATTAGGCTGCTCTAATAACTTCATTCACTGACTTAGAATTCATATATTTCAGAATTTACCTTCTTTTACCACTTCACTGCATTCGAATTATTTATGCAGAGAACAATAAAAACTTCCTTTAACGTTTCAAAACATTTTTTGATGATTAGGGTTTTTTTTGGGAGGGGTTTCTTGGCAATAAACGCTTTCGCGTTATCATCAACCGTACACGATATATTTGTTACGTTATATCTAAATTAAAGTAATAAAAATCCCATCTGCTTTACGGCAAATGACGTGAAAAAATGAAACACTCTGCAGTAATTCAAATACTTGAATATAAACGGATGGCCCTAAGATATTGTAAAATATAAGATAGCAACATTTCATTACCCCCGAGAATAGCTGGCATATTAGATTAAACTTGCGACGCAATGCCTCATAACAAATACAATTCACAAAAACGTGGTGCACATTTTAATGATTAGAATTATTCCGACAGCTCAAAACAAAAGTGTATCGCAAGGATAAATCAAGGAAGAAAAATACATAGAGATACAGGTTAAATATTAAATCTCGAGGATGAGCAAATAAAAGAAATGTCAGTTTGATTTAAGATAGGGGTACCCATTCGATGAGGTTTGCATTAAATCTGTCAAGATATCCGCCCCCATAAACGATTTTATTAAGAAGATAATACGACTTTGATATATTTCAACTGAATTCAAAAATAACTGTTTCCTTCCCGGCCTGATAGATAGTTTGCAAGACTACTGTTAAGGATTGATCGAAAAGCACCTGTAACTAAACAAAATAGATGGAATTACATGAATTGGTTGAATGAGTTGTTATTATATGATTGATCGTTAAGTTAACTGTGCTGCCTGTTTGGTAATCCCATTTCAAAGTCGTATTTATTTATTTTTTTAATTACTCGTACATAATAAAGTGTTAGTTTTCAGATACTAAAATTATTCAGTGTATTTAAAATTATAATTTTCTTTTAATATATTGAATTTTAAATGATTTTTTTACAAGACAAACGAGTTAAAACTTATGTAATCATATCTGCTTTTAAACACATTTTAA
Source organism: Zanna intricata (assembly GCA_010016005.3). Lineage (NCBI taxonomy): Eukaryota > Metazoa > Arthropoda > Insecta > Hemiptera > Fulgoridae > Zanna > Zanna intricata. The sequence continues at coordinate 2,195 of JAAAKQ030234611.1, read as the reverse complement.
ATAATAAATTAAATTTTGGTTTTTTTCATCCAAACAAAAACAATTTATTCAAAGATAACTGCAAAATATAGTTACTATTTTTTTTTATGTAACTGTGTTTTAAATGCAGATCTATTTGAATGGTAGCGTGTAAAATAAGAGTGAAATTGTGAAGTAAAAATAAACACGTAATGAAGAATAAAAAAGAAGGTATTTCACTTATGAAAAATTCTACAATAAATTGTGACTGTTTTATCTAATTTCGTTGTACTGTTAGAATGTAAAATGATTATAAACGTAACAAGCAATTATTGTTCGACATATGCTCATGGGAAGCAGCTCAGAGTTGTTTATTTAGGCAATCCTAAAGTTTTCATATTATTTCTTACAACACGTGACGATAAGCAGCTATTTCTTTCCTGTTTACATATGTTTTCTTTTGTCCTTAAAAAAACCAATGTGAAATAAAATCAAGTAAATTTTATTTATGCACACTGTTCATTTAACACAATTTTATAAATGTATCTGCATTTTGAATCATTCTTTTCAATACAGCCTTATAATTTCTGTTATCTATATTTCATAAACTGCCTCAAAAAAAAAAAAAAAAAAAAATTATATATAAAATTCACTTCATTGTATTTATATATATATATATAAGCTGTTCTTATTGGATTTTCTGGTATGGTTGTTGAGTATCGCAAAAACTTTGCCATCTTATAAGCTTCGTATTCTCATTTCCGACTAATAAAATTATTAAGTTTAAAATGGAATCTCAGTTAAATTTTTGACCAGTTTTATCTGTATGACTGCTTTAAATATAATGGCTTTCGAATTAAATCTTTTAATAAAATAATTGTATTTTTTAGACTAAAAATTAACATTTATTATATTTTATAAAATTGATTGAAGATCAAATTTATAACGGTGAAAATAATGAGCAGTGTTACTTTATTCCCCCCTATTTTTTTTTCTATTAAAACATTCCACACAGTTTAATATGTTACCGTTTTTATTTGTCTTTATTATGAAATAATTTATTAAGTTTCAAAAACTCATTAAAGAAGATATAACGCGATAGTAATGTTCTGAAATCGGCGAAGTCGCTTTATAAAAATAATTGTAGGATTCTGTTTTAACAGATTTAACCGGGAAGCAAGCTAAAATTCGAATGAACTCTGAAAGTCAGCCAGCTATTTAATCGTTTCCGTATAGTATATTTTGGTAAAATTGACACGTTATTATGAAAAATTTCCCCAACAGTTATGCAGTTACTATGGAGACAATTCCTGACTATCCCTAATGAGGATGATTCCTTTATTAAAAATTATATATATATATATATTAAAAACAACCTACAGAAAATTTTTACTTACGTACATTAACAGTAAGTTAAATTCTACCTTAACCGAACAGTAAAATATACCAAAGAAGAATGTTTTTATTCTTAAGGTTTGGAGCAATCATGTATAATATTTTTTTTCTAATTTTATTAATAAAAATTACATTTTTCGGATGTTTTTTTGGATTTCAAATATAACATTTAAAACATCTAACACTTAATTTGTAATTTTTACTAAGCAATCAGTAAATTTTTTATAATATGTTTAATTATATACATAGTATGTAATGGAAAAACGTAGATAAAAATTTATACACACACAATTTCCCAATCTTTAGAAGTGGATAGATAAAAAAATTTTAGATCACTAAAATTATTATATTTTCATAGATCTACTGTAAAATGCAATTTAAACTCTACAGATTTCTAATACCAATTACAGGTTAGTGGAGTATATTATCTCACTACTCGACGAAAGAGCCGTCTTGTTATAGTCAGCCTGCCTCATTCTAAAATAATTTGCTGTTTATATGATAAATGATTATCAAATTGCCTAATTTAGTTCCGCTAAGCGACTAAAAAACTTTCTGTTAATCACAGAACATTGCGAGTACATGAGCGGCTACAAATAAAAAAATGGAGAGCCACAGTTAATTACCAGTAAATGGAGGGAGTCTTAAAAAAATTATAAAATAGTATTTATTGTAAGTTATTACAACTCTGGAACCTCTGGCCAAAACGTTTTCATTAATTCAGAACAGAAAAGTTGTGATTAGTTTATAAACTTTTAATAATTTTTATTGCCGGCCTCCGTGGCGCGAGTGGTAGCGTCTCGGCCTTTCATCCGGAGGTCCCGGGTTCGAATCCCGGTCAG
>JAAAKQ030234578.1:0-11211 GCA_010016005.3 Zanna intricata | reverse complement strand
ATTTTCCAGTGGACTGAATTGTGAATCTAAACCATTCTCGAATCCACTGGAACACACACAAAAAATTTTATCAAAATCAGTCCAGCCGTTTAGAAGGAGTTCAGTCACATACATACGGACAGAAGAATTATGTATATAAAGATATAATATTCTGAATAGGCCTTCGCCGAAATAATACATGAAAAAAAAAAAAAATTAAATTAAATTGGAAATAATTGTTTTAATTTAAATTTCGCATTTCTCTGCAATTCTGTATCAAAATTACGAAACCCTTAACTCACATTCAGCAATAAAAAGAAATAAATACATAATTAAACTTATAATTTCCTTTTCTGGTAATTTTACGAAATTTTTCAACCTTACCCTTATTATCTGCTGCTAATAGAAGAAAAAGATTTTTACTATCGAAGTTCTTTTCTGATTAGGTCGTGTGACCTGCGACGACTAGAGCATGGGAGATTGCCTGATTACAGAGGATGCTTTGGTCCAGGATACAAGCAAGAATGCACTGGGTCGGGTATTTCCGATGAAGAATTCGAGCCTCTCTTAGATTTGAGAGGTCGTGAGGGGGTGGGCTCGCGCATTTTTAAATGCGCCTGCCACCCCTTTAGGCTAGGTGTAGGGCAGGATGGCAGCCTCTTGGAGGAGGAACGTGTCGGCTTCCCACAAGCGGGAAGTCGTCGCGCTCAAAGGATGCCAAGAGGATCCCAAAGGGGGATTCCACTGCAGGAGCCCCAGCGGGAAGGGCAACAGGTGGGATAATTTGCTGCCACGATCCCCAGGGCTGGCTGATGTTATGCCGAGAGGCGATTCCAGCCGCCCCTGGGATGAAGGGGGAGATGTTTTAGTGGGTGAGAGCCCCACACTACCATCTGTGCGGGCAGATGGCGGCTGGTAGAGCTTTTTCTTCCTCCTACGAAAAAAAGGTCGTGTGACCAAAAATTTGTAATTGTAATTTTTAAAAATGATTGTTTCTTTATTTATCATATGAGATTTATTTCAAATCGTATCGTTTTATACTATACATATAATGTGAACTTGGTGTCAAGGGTTAAAATTATCGTGGTATTTAGCTACTGGTAAACACGCATCTATAAATGTAATTTTTAAACGTCAATAACCATGTAGCAGTAAACATAATAAGGGTTATTTACAGCTCTATGATCAACACAACAATTAAATTGTTATAAAAGAAAATACAATATTTACTAAACAACAGTCTCAAAATCCAATTTAAGCAAACTTTTCAATCGTCTGAAATGCTCACTGTTATCAAATAGGTTAGATGGTTTTCATGTGTGTTAAGCTATCCATATGTGTTAAGTATAGCTTAATATAGCTATGCCAAAGTATATATTTTGAGCTTAACCGTTGAATTTTTTCACGAAAATATGACGTCCCTATGTAGTCGTGGATTTCCTTGTTCTTCGCAAACCATGACGCCTTCGGTATATTCCTCGGTACTTTGTTCTGGATTTATTGGATGATTTCAATATTTTTATTCTTTGCCGTACAATTATATTACCAAAATATGGCATATGTAGAAGAAAATAAAGATTTCAGAGATACATACAAATCATCAACTACCGTATATTATATATTATATTATATCGCTATATTGTTTAACTTTATAAAAAAAAACATCCACAATCGCTGTAAAAACGATACAAAAATTTATCATTTTTATTTTTAATGATTTTTATGAACACTGCATAAAAATAATATTGTATAAAAATAAGTAATGTTTCATGACAATATTGACTTATATAAATAAAAAAGACATGAATTTTTTTAGAAAAAATATTTTATAAAAAAAAAAATCAAATTACTGAAAAGTTAATAGTAATAGTAAAATAATAGTAGAATTTGAAAATACTATATTTCCCCGATTTATAAGTAAATAAAACAAATATTATTTAAAGTTAGTATATATATTGTACATATAGTATATATTTAAAATTAATATATATTGTAAATAAATAATTGTAAATTTACAAAGTGTAATAACACAGAGGCGTGTTCATGTTAAAGAGTATATCTGGATATCTTGTAGTATATTTGCGTCAGAATTAGGGCCAACACGTTTTAAAAATCTAGTTAAATTTTTCTGTAATACACTTATCTTTTTATTAAAGAAATTATTAGATGTTAAATGAGCTGAATTGCTGAAGATGTTGATAGTGAGATGGCTGAAAATTAATGAAATCTAGAATAGATCTGTCAAAGTAACTTGTAGTTATTCCTAGCTTAACTTCTAACTAGCGTAACTTCTAGCTAATCCTAGAATAAGTTATTATTATTATTATTATTCAATACATCATTATAATAATCAATCTGTATCTGGCGCTAGAGGCCAAAAAGCGAAATAATGATGCTGGTGATGATGATTAACCAACTGGGACGAGATATTTCTATGTTTGTGCTGTAGCAAATATGTTCTGAAATTTTTATGAAATTTTAATTTTGTGATACAGAAATATATAGGTAAAAATTTTACAAACATTTACCGACTTTAAAGAGCAATTGATTGTCGGTGGATGAGGTTGAATGTTAACTTGCAATGAATAAGCCATCACTGCACAATTAAACGTGTGATATGTGGACTCCTCCTGACGAGATCTTATGCTGATGAATACCATTATTTAAGTGTTGACTAACGAAGATAGCCATTAATTAATGATGCCTGGATTCCCGGAAAAGAGAATTTAGAATAAAATAATATTTTGAACTAGCTGAATGTTCTAAGGTAAATCTCGTTTCTTCGTTGAATGTTAACTTTACTTACCGTTTGGTTGTACGGAAAAATTTGTCACACAACTAAACTAGCTAAGGTTCTGTTCTACTATAATTTTGCTTTAATAAAATGGATACCTATCCATATATGGTGAGTTATGTAATTTTTTGGCTTGATTGGATAGATGACCGATTGGTATAGTTTTCTGTTATTTTACTCCGTTGTACAAAAATGTACAAAATAAGATCAAACAGATAAGATTTCTAAGAAAAAACAATACTTTTAATACTTTAGTGTAAACTAAATTATTGTCAATTATTGTCACCGTTTCAGCAGAAGTTTAAATATGGGTTTAAAAATTCCTTATTTTAATAAGTTACAAATTAATATTCGAATTTGATAATTGCAATGAATCTTACTTTACTATAAGTGAAAAGAGATTAAAAAAGTTTGTAGGAAAGTAAAATCAATAGTTTTTTTTTCATAGTCTAAAGAAAATGGAGGTATAACCTAATAACTGTGGATGTCAGGTGTCTGGAAATTTACGTTGGCCGTAAACACAAGAAGTAATTGGAAAACTGTTGTCAATAATTAAGAGACCATCTCAAATGAATAATTATAATCTTTACTTCTTCAATAGGTATTGATAGATGTACATAATCGTGGATACCGGTGTTCTTTGGTGGTTGGGTTTCAATTAACCGCACTTCTCAGGAATAGTCGACCTGAGATTGTACAAGACTAAACTTCATTCACATTCATACATATCATCCTCTGAAGTAATACCTTGCGGTACTTCTGGAGGCTAAACAGAAAGAGAAAAAAAATTAAATTTATATACAACAGTTTTTCTTTGTGTCAGGGGACTTGAAATCGGATAATATGGTATTTACAAAAATGTTAATTTTTATTATTATTTTTTTTTTACAATACAAAATTTAATAATCTGTAATAAAAAATAGTAGAAACTCTCTAAAATAGTTGTTATATTCCTTTCTTTCTTACATATATGTATAATAAAATCAATATTCTAATATATTAAGATTAAACTGAAATGCAAATTAAAGAAACATAGGTAAGTTACGTAATTTACCGTAATGGAAATAAAATTATTGGAAAATGATTATGAATGAAATTTATTAAAAACCAGAATTCAATAATAAAATGTACGAACATTTCAGAATAAATATCGAAAGTAAAGTTTTATTTCTACTACTTACAAATTAATATTTTAATAAAAGCCGATTACATTATAATACATAATATATTTATCTTTTATATTTATACGAAACAAATTCTCTAAACGAAACAGAAAGCTAAAACTAAAATGTGTTGGCAATAAAACAAAATAATAGACTTGTATTTAAAATAAAAAATGGAAAGTATTTTGAATTTGTATCAAATCTTTGGAAAAAATTTAGATCATTGATCAAAATTATACTTAAAAAAATCTGATGTGGACACTACATGATTTCCTTTTACGCCTATTAAATTACATATATACATTTTTTGCTATTAAAAATTTCTTTAGTCATTCTATATTAGTTTATATATTAATTTTATTTCACGTTACTCAAGTAGATATGTGGTGTAACTAAGAACGTGTCAATTCCGTAAACATGCACACACCGGTTTCAATTCGGCTTCATGCATATATATTTTTAGTTAACTTTTTTTTTTTAATTTAGATAAATTGATCTATTAATAATTATTAACCTCTAATTGTAAAAATATTTGAATTATATGTTACATTTTTTCTTTTTACTATCAGAGGTTAATAATTACTAATACACCAATACATTTAAATTAAAAAGATAAGTTAAAAAAAAAAAAATATTTATATGAAGCAGGAATCGAACCGACCTGTTTTCCCGTTGTAAGATCCAAATATTTTATTAATTAAACTTTTATTCGGCTATAATTCTGGAACCAATAAAAATAAGTACCACTTATTATTTATTGTTGAAAAGCTCTCAACGAGAACTTATTACTGCAGTTAAGAAAAAGTTCAAAATACAAATGTTTTAAAATTGAAATACCGCTTTATTTTGAGGTCTGAAAGGAGACACATTTTTGGTCCAGTCGATTGCAGTTAAAAGGATTGGTCGACAACTAGATGTTACAACAGTCCTAAATACAACTTTTTACGGCTAATCGTTTTTGAGTTATGCAAGATACATACGTTTTTGCGTTATGCGAACGCACGTATAGATGTCACGCCGAAACTAGTGAAAGTGGATTCAGAGATGGATATATACTCCCAATAGCTTCCCTACATCTATATATCCATCCCCCAGGGATGCATATATACTAAAATACTGAATGGATAGGTATTAAATGAATTAATAGGAATCATAAAGTGTGGTATACAAATACTTTTAACAACACTCTTTTGATTGAGGTGAAATTTTGATTTCTTATTATTTTACAAAGGTTAATTAATTAATACACTAGATAAGATTTGATATAGCAAAATTTCGATTTATATGGAAAATTACGATTCAATTTTCAGTCCCAAAGATTAAAATATTAAGCTGAACTCAAACTGTTATAACATGTTTTTTATTCTTTTTCCTCAAAAATTCAACTTTAACATGTACTAAGATTTCTATCATACAGCATTTCCATTCAACTTTACTCGGTGATACTGCATTTTTGCCAATCGTTTCCTTCACCTCTTCCTACCATTAACAAAAATGTTTTCTGTCAGTGTAATTTAATTCCCTAACACAAGGTTTAGAATTTATAAAAAATACATAACACGAAAATTTATATTTTATTGATAGCAATAGATATGAAGAAGTAGTACCTCAAACCATCTAATATGGTACAAATATTGGAGTTCTAATAAAAAATCTATATACCTATATATTAATAATAAAAGAGAATCAACTTGAAAGAATAAAAGAAAACTATTAAGACCAGACTGGAGTAAACCAGGGATTTTCTTACTGAGGAAAATACTAATATTAGTAATATATATAAGAAATCATATATATTTGTGTGGAATAGAGATTGATGTCAGCTATACAAAGCATTTAATTTTAAAGCCAACGCTTGAGTATAAAATAGAAACATATCACAGACAGAATGATTTCAAAAGTTTGTGATATTTTAGGATTCCTTTTTAAACAATGTTTAATAGGTAACGATAAAAAGGGATTAACGTATTTAATATATAAATTAAAAAAAAAAAACTAGTAAAAATAAATAAAAAAATTACATAAATGAAAGGCTTTTAGTTCGAAACCGGACTTATTCCTAATTTTTATTTTTTGAATTACCAATACCGTTATGCGAGTATTTTTTGAATTACGTAAATCTATACAATATTAAATTGCTAATATTTATCTTATAGATCGTAGTAATTATATTTCAACCTGTCTTATCGTAATATATTTATATCGCTGGCAGTGTACATATCAAAGCAGTGAAATATTTCAATCGTGTCCTGCATGTTTCATTATTTTTTATTTATATCCGACATTTTTTTTACTACACCCTGGACCGGACCTCCAATAAAGTAAAGCTCAGCCCAGGGGCGTGTCCTTGCCTGAAAGGCAAGTCTCCTCATAATACAGCTGCATTAATGGGGCAATAACACATACAGCTGCCTTATGGGAAGCTGTATGTGTCACTTGCTCCCGGTATCGGTTATTCATTTTTTGTTCTGCTTTAGCCTCAAACTTCAGTCAGAGAGCCCGGATCCACAAAATAATATCCGGAGCTCTCCACCTCAATCGGGTCACGATCTTCACTCACTCATTTTTTTTCTTCCTACTTATTTGTTCCCGTGAGTTCGTGAGGTCTATTATGGAGTCCCCAGCCGATCTTCAAAATCGCGACACCAAGGAGTGACAACCCTCATGACTGGGGCTATCCACTCCGCCGGACGCCAGGACTCGTCGTGATCTGGAGACAACGTTTAGATGGCTCAGAAGCCCTTCCTGCGTCGCTCTTCGTCCTTAGCCATCTCTGGCCAGTTTATCGATTGCCCGCCAATGACTCTCAGAACTTAGTATATACTCCACAAGATTATCAGGCGTCAGATTACGCCCACCAACCTGCAGGCGGATTTCGTTCCATTCAGGGCACTAAAAAAAGTGTGCTCTACCCCTCAAGCTGTCCTCAAGGTGGCAATACATGCAGTTGGATGATGTACTTCTGCCCATGCGGTATAAATACGCCTCAAAATTTCCGTGTCCATTGAGAACCTGTGATAAATGAAAATTTATTTCTCCATGCGTTCTGTTAATCCAGCTCGTTTTGTTATTTATCAGCCTCTTCGTCCATGCAGCCTTTAACCCTGATTACCATCTAATTTGCCATAGTCCTAATACTTCCATTCTATAATAAGCAGGTCAACTGGGGGGACGCTGGCCAATATACACCACATTGTCTCATATGATATTGTTCTGTATGCAGTAACCAGTAACTACACCCAATAGGGAACCCCTGATCAAAGGAGATAAGTTTCTCTTAATGTTTACTGCATTCCTCCATACAGGCGCTGTGTCTAACATAATAGTTGTTACTGCTGTTATGATGATCCGACGCTTGCACGCTCTTAGAGCTCGTCGCGAGGACAAAAATTCATTTAGTTCTGATAGGGTTTTATCAGCCTTCATGCAGATCCGTGCCACATGTTCACTAAATCTGTTAGACTTGTCGAACGTGACACCCAGGTATTTTATGAATCTGGCTTCCTTAATTCGGTTATTTCCAATCTTCAAGTCTAATCACTGAATCTTTCTCCTACCGGCCATTACTATGTAACTGCACTTTTTGGGGCGATAGTTCTAGCCCTGATCATACATCCAGTATTCAATCGTGGTGAGGGCTTCGTTTACTCTCTCCTATTTCTACTTCAGTTATTCCACCAACCATAATCACTAGGTCATCGGCGTAGGCAGTGGTGGTGGTCTACTTGGGGAGGCGTAAACGCAAGACTGTATCAAATACAATGATCAAGAGAAGGGGGCCCAAAACAGATCCCTGTAGGATCCCCCGAACATCTGGTAGTCGAAATTGTCCTCTAATGTCATCACTGTCGCGTGTCGCTCTCAGATATTGACTAATTTATCGAAGGAGGTAAGAACTAACTTCCTTGTTCATATGTGCTTCCATGATAACTTTTCACGAAACCGACCCAAAGGCGTTTCGGACGTCTAACAGTATTACCGTCGGTATATTTCTAGTTTTCCCTTTTTGTGTTGAATTTCCAGTCAACCACCCTAACAATAGCTTGGATGGTTGACCTACTTTTAACGAAACCATACTGGTTGTTATGGATTCCCTCGCCGTGTTTTATTTCCTCAAGGTTGCGTGCCGCTACAGCCCTTTCAATGGCCTGACCCATATTATTTAAAGGCATAAAGGTCTGAAATACTTCTTGATCATCTCGTTTGGCGTTAGATAAGAAGACAAGTTGTGCATCCTTCCATCACCTGGGGAAGGAGCTGTTTTCCAGTTCTCTATTAATCATGTCTAAAATTTCCCCGGAATATGGATCATAAGCCCCTTTATGACTCCGCCGGAATGGAATCTGGGCTGAAATTTTATACGGAATTTTTAACCGACATGTGTTTGATTAACATAACTCGAGAGGTGTCAGATAAAAAACATGCACATGATTTTTTCGGCCTAAAAGAATTTTACATAAGCCTAGGTTTTGCATGTAGAGTCATGAAATATAAACGACAGGGAAGATAAATGGCGTTGTGCAAAGGCGATTTGTTGCAACAAAAAATAAGGAGCAGAAAGTACCTCCAATCCGGCAAAGTAAAATTGGAAGTTGTCGTTTATTTGCTGAACGCATGTTATAGGGAATGTACTATTTATGAGTTTTGTAACAAAGAATTTGGTACGAAAAGTGTTACTGTAATTGACTGGAAAAACTTTCAAAGAGAAGTCTGTGCGGACATGTTAATCTATGACCCAGTAATAATAAGCAGGAATAGTTTGAAGAGGAAAATTGATTGCTCTTTATTTTCAAGGTGGAGTTACAATGTGAGGACAAGTTACCCTCAGCAGAGGGTGTGTGAGAGAATTTGTAGAGTAACAAAATAATATTTCGAAGAAGTTTAAAATTCAGTATTCTGGCATGCAAATAATGTATATAAATGCTTTGGTATATTTTTACAAGACTTTATTGATATGTAAATGATTAAGATACGATCACGTTAAGGACTTAAATAATACATATAAAATAATAATGGCAGAAGAGCAGAACGAGTTAGTTTATAAACAAATGTAATTATTATTATACTATTATGTATTATTATTATTATATATATATATATCGTATATGTAGTTTATATATAACAATAAATATACGAAAAGAATTTTCACTTGTGCTTAGGAACAAATCGGAGGTACCACGGTATGCGAAAAACATGCAGATCCATGATTACCTAGGGATGCTATCTATTCGTGAAGAAATTGTTAATATCAACGTATATACTTAAGCTTAACACGCATGAAAATCATCTGGCTCTTAACCGACTTGATAGCATTGAGGATGTGAGACGACTGAAAAGGTGGCATGTGTTGGACTTTAGACCGCTTGACAATTTAACTGTTTCGATGACAACTTATCCTTTTTTGCTGTGTTACATTACTTGTTTTTTTATGTGTACCTTTGTACGTATTTTGTACGCATTGTTAGTTTTATATTATTCATTGCACTTTTACCTGTATTTTTCTTTGTTCAGAGTTTTATTGTATTGTCTTAAGAAATATCGCTGGATACCTACTCTGTCACGACATTATTGCCTTATATTATTTACTTATAGTCTCGTTATTAGGGAAACTGATAGTAAATAAAATAGTATATAAAAAAAAGGTATTTCTTTTTAATAGAAATAATTATAATTATTATTTTTTTATTAATAATAAAAATAATTATAGTTCTTGTATTATTTCAGTGCAACCAATTGAGTCTTTAATAGACAAATATTGTACTCATAATTGAGAAAATATTTTTAGCAGAGTGTATTAATACGTCACGATTCACAATTTATTTATAAAGGAAAAGGAATTCTAGAAACTAATATAATTAAAAAATAAAGAATATATTACTGCATAAATATATATATATATATATATATATATGTAATACAGTATAGAGAAATATTATAATATGATTAGTTTAAACTGATAAGTATTGGACAAGTGTAAGAATATTAGAGGTAAATATATATATCAGTTTTTGCAATAATCAAATTTATTCTAACCATAAACTTTATTAGTCAATTTACTTCCTATAAATATTTGTAACAAAATAAATGTATAAAATAAATAAGATGATAAAACTAGGCAGTGTATTATCATTATTTGTTTGTAAATCATTTTAGTAGATGTTCAATTTCGAATAACATCAGAATTTATAAAAAAAAAAATTATAAAAAGGGTTACTTGCGCTAAATTTTTAGGGTTAACTACATATATGTCCTTAAAATAGACAATACAAGTAAGCAATATAAGAGAAAAAAAAACGAAATATCACATTATTTTGTTTATCTTTGAAAAATTTTATAAAATTTTAAATACTAAAGTTATATTATGGTTTTTTAATGGTATTGCCAATGTTACACCATAATACAGCACAATAGAAAAGCTCGTAATTGGTAAAAAAATACTTTTTTACAAAAATGTTTAATAGTTTACCAAACAACTTGAAATTATTAAATACGAGTTAAAATAACCTTAAATATAAACTTCAAAGGTTAATTAATAACTAAATAGAATAGTTCAAGAAAATTATTTTTGTTATATAAGAAATATATAACTATAATATAAACTATATAAGAAATTATTTAATTAGGTTAATTTTTGGTTAAATTGGTGTTATATGTACTTCTGATATGAACCGAAATATATATACTTAGGTATATTATACCTAAGAGATAATATCTTTATATTCTTATTTTTAATTTTACTTCTGAGCTCGTGCACAGGTTTTATAAAACTCCGACTAGTTTCAATGCTGCTTATGTGTGTATAATGAAAGATATTTATAAGTATGTATTGGAATATACCTTTGTATAGTAGTAATACCTTGTAAATAAATAAAAATTATAAATAATTTAATTGCTTTCTAATAAACGAATAGTTTTTTTTATACAAATGTGTCAAATAATTAATTAATAAAGTTACTTTATTTATTCCAATTACAAGACTTATTAAAGTATAGTAAATTACACATTCTAATGTTGTAATTATATATAGAGTCCAATTTTCGCAAATAATTAATTGAACAGATTATAATGGTTTGGTAAAATGATGTATCAATACCGTAAAATATATTTTAAAAAATGTAAGGTCTTAGACAGAATATAATCAATATTACTTTATTTTTTTTTTGTCTTCAGTCATTTGACTGGTTTGATGCAGCTCTCTAAGATTCCCTATCCAGTACCAGTCGTTTCATTTCGTTATACTTCCTACATCCTACATCCCTAACAATTTGTTTTACA
>JAAAKQ030234544.1:0-28477 GCA_010016005.3 Zanna intricata | reverse complement strand
GCTACAATTCATTCATCTCATCCCTCTGAAGATATACTTAATTGTGGTTCCAGAGGTTAAAAAAAAAAAAAAAAAAGAAAAAAAGTATGTGAATATATATATTATCTCATTTGTATAAAAAAAATTGCATGATATTTCGAGTTATTTTTTTGGTGTACATGAACTTGCATGCAACATTAATTTTAATATTTTTTTAAAAACAGTTAAAACTATACGAAAGAAATTTTATTTCAATAGAAAATAAATTATTAAAATGTTTTTTTCGAATTGTACAGATCCCTTTTATTGTACAGGATTACATTACATTATAATAGTTTAAGAAGTAGTGATAAGGTCAATGAACATATTTTAGTTATGTTTATGATGGGTGGATTAAAAAAAATGGCTACGGTTATTTTTAATAGAGAAAACAGCAATGTATCGTAACTGTTATGAATAGGCTTAACATTAAAATCATCAATTTTTTGTTATTTTAAATTTATACTCTTTAAGAAATTACTACGAAACTTATTAACTGATTGTGTTTTAATTTTTTTAGAGGATTTTTTTCTGATAATTGTGTTGTAAGTTTTCCAAATAATTTTAGTGAAAAACGTTTTTTAAAGGTAAAAATTATATTGTTATTTTTTTTTTTGTTGTAAATATTTAATAATGGACAATTACAGCTAAATTACAGGTAGTTTTATGCTTTTCTAATAATTATAGTATTATCATCAGTAACTTCCATAAAACCAGTTCAAATCTTTTAAGATAAAAAAAAATATATGTATAATAAATTTTTCCACATTCTAATGGTCCTTAGGTCATGAACTGTGAACGCGGAAGCAATTTCTTTTCGTTGTTTTTCTGTATTTCATCCCTTACTTTTATCACGCAGGTTTGTCGTCTTTACATCTTTTTTTTTTTTTACATCGTTCACGCATACAGTTTACTTCTACGGGAAGAATTTTATAGGTCATAAAAAAAAATTATAAAGGAAAATAATAAAAATGGTTTCTTGATTCTTCTATAATTTGGTTTTTTAATTTGTCAAGGTAATAGTAGTTAGTAATTTTTTTTAAATTTGATTTAAAAAATTTTTTTTAACTTCTACATGTAGAAAGTCAGAAACTACAAAAAACATTATATTTTAATTTTTAGAGAGGAGTTTCGAAGTCTGTTTTATTATTATTATTTGAACCGATTTTATTAAATTTTTTAAAAGAAATTATTAGTAATATTTATATAAATTTCATTTGTTTTTATTTTATTCTGAACACATTAAAATAAATGCGGTTATATTTATCTAATTACTGTTTTTCGAGAAAAAAATTTTGCACAATTTCTGTAATGTGGATATTATATAAAAATCAGATTATATACGCTTGAAAAACTTATGATTCTAAAACAAATAATTGTACTATTTTAAAATGAAATAAAATGAAAAAAAAATTGCGCTAAAATACTTTATTTGGAAGTTGTAAAGGCTTAAAGGAAATGCAGTATATTTAGTTAGATATATAAAAACAAAACGTAGTTCAGTCACGAAAGCAAGAAAAAAGAATAAAAACAAAAATCAAGAATAATCTAAATAATTTCGAAACACAATAATCTGATATAAGCTCCAGTGACTGATATTTACCGTCCTAGCTGTTCTACATACATTCACTCGGTCTAACTTTCACTAAAATTTTACATGTAAAATACGGTTTTATTTTACGCGAAGATATACGTGGATAACTTATAGTATTACCGAATTATTGTATTATATTACATTATTATAATAAGTCAGTAAAATAGAAGTAATAATATAATTACTAAATGAATTAAATACACGAATATCGGTTTTAATAAAAACAGATAAATTAAGATATTGTATTTTGACCAGTACAATTATGTTTTGGGATAAATACTAACATCATGATGTTAATATACATAAATATTACACTTTAAATGGATTTAGCTAGTAAAAAAAAAGTAGGATTATCTTTTTTTATAGCTTATAAACTAAAATTAGGTTTTATTAATTTAAAAAAGCGACATAAAAAAGGAAAAGTAGTACAAATCCACATACAATGAGAAACAGAGAAAGAAACTTAACGGTTCAATATTTTAGTTTCATTTGATAATGTTTTATAGAACAGAAGTAAACCTTTAACGGCTGTTTCTTTTTTTGAAAGTAATCTTTATTTAATTGCTAAAAAAATAAGGAACACCAGGAAGTAGTGAAAGTATTTCCTCAATTTAATCAATCAGTTACAGATTTCAAAATTAATTTTGCAATAAAATAAATTCAGTATTTATTACATTAAATAGCAATAATAAACTGAGAAGAGTATGTATAATTTATTTTATTACTATAATAATATAAAATAGCTAAACTTGGCAATATTGGGCCTTACCATTATTTACACTTGATAAATACAAGGCAATTTTTTTTGAAGTTATTCTTGTTAACAACTGTGTTTGTTTTGATTAAATGAATTAATTTTTTAATTCATTATTTCAATCTATTCAAGACTTATAAATAGACTTATAAATATATGTAATGAAAGAGTTCTATTTTAAATTCAGACAAATAACAAGATATTTCACGGTTAAATAAAAATAAATAATTGTCCGAATTAGTTTAAAAAAAACTGAAAAATGAAGTGTTTAGTAATACAATTTTTTAGCCACACCCAACTTCAACCGGTTCGAATGCAAATAATGGGATGCATCTTCTAAAATTGTTATTAGGAAAAATACCGGAAATTTTAACAGACTTACACAGATAATCAAAATTTTTTCGTTAAAAATATGAGTCAACCGGCCATTACATTACGAGAATACGAGAAGCAGTAGTTACTGAAGGAAATATAATTAGAGTAGCCAGTATATTAATTTTAATTTTTTTAATTGTAGATTATAGCTCAGTGGAAGAGAAGATCCCCGTAAGTCGTGTATAAATCGGCAAGCAAATATACATATATGAATTTATACCTTTTATTGAAAATTATTTCCTCCATGTTTAAACAAATTTCAACTTTTTAATTGAAATATATTTAATATATTAACCCAGGTTTATTTATCAAACTCAAACTTTACGGCTTCCGATGGTCAGCATTATTAAGGAACAATTTACTGAAGGTAGTTTAAAAAGTTATTAACGTTATTTTAAGTTTAAAAGTTAAAAACTATTAACAAACTTTCTTGTTAATTTATCGACCATAAAACTAAAAGAAGTTTTAAGTTATTTTTCTACTGTTTTTTAAGGAACAAAATTTTAAATATTTTACTTTAACCATTGGAGACTCATAGACAAAAGAGGCAGGCAATTTGATACATAAACCTAAACCTAGATAAGTAATAAATACATTTCATTTATTAATTTCGCAAATAAACACATATATTTTTAAATATATATATTTTAAATTAACAAAAATTTTAAAAGTAAATTACTAAAAAATAATATGAATAAATTATAGGATAACTAAAATATCTTAAGAAAATGGTTATGCTTCGGAATGTTTCCATCTTTAATACACAAAACACATGAGCAAATATTACTGAAACAGGAACTGATAATACGAGCGGATGACGACGAATAAGCTCACAAAGCAGAACTGAAAAAGAGTGCAGAGAAAAGATAGAACAGAAGAGGAAGCGTGATGCGGCAAAGAGTTTACTTTGCTTCCCTCTCATCAGATAACGGAACCGGAAAAAGCATCCAAACATCAGAATATAAGTTAAATAAATTTATTTGTTAAAAAGCTTGTATAGAATAACTTTGTTATCAAATTTTTGTTACAGAATAGTAATATGTTTATTTATGTACTCATAGTAATCTTACGTCTGATGGACTTGACAAGTTTCTGTTTAGTGCTGGTCTCATATTATCAATATACTACACAAACTAACATTTTTAATAATTTTTTCGTCTCTTTCTACAGTTTTCACGTACTGTCTTCTTCCGTTAGTAAAATTAACTAACTTTGAATAGCTAATTAAACTAGGTATAAAAAAAACCTCTTTTTTTTAAAATTATTTTTATTTTCTGGTAGTCCATTAGTCTTCCACATATTTTTTTTCTTATACATATTAACCACTTGATTAATTATTTATACACCATTAATAACAAGAACATAAAGATTTACATGTGCAAGACTTTGATTAATATCCGGCTGAAAGTAACTGAACGATACAATAGTACTTTCTCAAGAAATTTTTCTTTTGTAACTGTTTTATTTAATAACAAATGATGGATGGTATCCTCTTGGATAAATTATTCCAGAATTAAAGCAGATACCAAAAAAAAAAAAAAAAAAATCACGTGTTGGTTACAACTGAAAAGATAATCTGAGGGAAAAATGCAAAACCAGTTTTTAAAAAAATTGGCAACATATACGATTTATTTAAAACGAAAGGTAATATTACTAACATTGATTCGATGTCAGACCCAAATAAATATAAGACTTAAATTACAGAAACAACTGTCAGTCAGTTGTGACATCTGTAAACAGGTCGGCAAACCTAATTTAGTATATCTACGCGCGCGTTAGTTGCAGTGCTCATTTTACTTCTTACGGTATGAGTATAATTTTTTTATAAGTATGCTATATGCAATTTATTACCTTAAAATGTTATATAAATTTTAATCAGCAAAGTCGTTCAAACACATTTGTATAAAATGAAAGTTACGTAAATTGTGAAATTATATCACATTAAATAAACAATCAATAAAAAAATCACGCAGTTCTTCACATGCAAAATAAATATCCATTTACTACAATTAGTCATCAAAAAACAGTTTCAATTTCAAGGATACTTAACAAAATAGGGCGCTATGTTTAAAATCCAGTCGATGAGAATGCTTCTTTAATTTCTAAAAGTTATCATATCTCTCAGATAATCCAAGAGCAGTCTGTAAAAACCTAATAATTATCATTCTGTAACTTTTATAGTTTTTCAAGAACCTAAACTTAAATTGGTACATAGAATAAATTGATCATAATATATGAAAATTAGTGAATTATGAACAGACTGGGAAGAACAAGATTTCTAAGCTCTTAGAGAGAGACCTACAGTGTTCTTTTCCAGCGATCCAACTATTAGTTAGATTTTTTCCACAAAATTACATTCAATAACGAAATAATATTACTACATAACCTAATAGTTTATATAAAAAAGCAATGGAAATATGAATAATCTACAAATAACAACGTATTACGAATCACTGATGCTAAGCTTTTTTAGCCAGAACTACACCCTCCAAGTCATCTGATTATTTGGTTTTGTTACTATCAAATCAGGCTGGAATCAAGAAAAATTTGCAGGAACCCAACAGATTCGTCAGCATTACTCTCATTTAGTACAAAGGAGGACAGTTGGTAATATTTTTATTAAATATCATTTCAATAGAATAAACCACTTAGAGGTAGCGTTAAGATAAATTTCTGAGTAATAAAAAATTGTTTGAATAATGTGTATATATAAATATACATATTATTAACTATATTATTTTATATAATAATATAGTTATGTCGATCTCATCTGTAATGAGATCATCCTTCAGATCATCGTTTTTTATACTAAAATATTTTGTTCCTCAACCAAACAATGAGCAAATATGAAATTTCTCACACAATCCCTTTAAATCAACCTAGAAGACAATTAATTTTACTTATAATTGCTAATACATGTTGACTATGAAGAACTGTAATCTTAAATCATAGTCGTTTGTAATGCAGACTAAATATAAAATTTTAAGATTGGAAAATTCATTTTATCTAGTAAGTTTGGCATTCGATACTGCTTGCAAAATAAATAGCGGAAAGATTCTAATTTCATCTTTACTCAGCTGAATACCAAATTATCAAATCTTTTGACCGAGTATATGATATCTTTCGAATAAGCAAATATCATTAGTGTCCCGTTAATCTAAAGTAGTTTGAAAGCGACATAGCCGTAAGACACAATGAGATAAGTAGTGTAAAGCAACTAATTATATACATCTTTCTTTTGTAAAATAGTGAATACAAGGCTACAATTCAATATGGAAAACCTTTAAAATTATTAAATTATAAAGATTTATAAAATAATAAACCTTTAAAATTATAATAATTTAATAGGGAAAACCTATTATAGTATTATAATGTATTTAATATTGTGATTTATAATAAAAAGTAGTTCTATATTAAAATTATAAAAAATTGACAACAAAATTTTTATACTTTCTTGGCATAGGTTGTTTATTCATATATAGTGGAAAAATAATGAAACATAAAAAAGCACTACGCTTAGGAAGAAATAAAAAAAAAAAAACGGTTCAAAAATACGCAATAAATAAATAAATAATTTTTTTTAGCTAAGATAAATATAAAGTGGGGTTATACTTGCACAATTTTGAAAAAATCGAACCGAAAGAGATACTGGAGATACTGACCCCTGGAGATACTGACGCCATATTTTTACCATCCTAACCCGGAGATAAGACACTCCCCATGGCAATTAGGTCGCCATAATCCACCCCCTCCGTACCTAGTCCTTAGGGGCTTTACCGGGGGTCATCTTCAGTATTTCTGCAACCGACA
The DNA here is from genome assembly GCA_010016005.3 of Zanna intricata. Lineage (NCBI taxonomy): Eukaryota > Metazoa > Arthropoda > Insecta > Hemiptera > Fulgoridae > Zanna > Zanna intricata. The sequence continues at coordinate 21,926 of JAAAKQ030234544.1, read as the reverse complement.
TCTCCCAGTCTCGATTGCCTAAGTCAGGATGCACCAATGCGAATGTCACGAATGACATTCTCATTGCTGTACTAACGCTAACCTAAAAAAACGTACTTACATTGGTCTCAAACAACACCACATCGATTGAGCTATTCCACTCTAACCTACCCGAAAACGGTAAAAGTGAACTAGACACGCAATACCAGACGAAGACAAACTGTAAAAAAGGAAAACACAAAAACATCTAGAACACTAAAACTAACACTAAATTAATCCATACTAACAAACTGCAAACAAACAAAGACTATAAACATGTAAATAAGCTAAACTAAAATCCCAAAACAAGATATTAACCAAAAACAAAATCTCAAAGTATAAATATACTAAAAATAACCCGAAATATAAAATAGCATCTAAAACAAACAAAACCTTGTAAATCAAAAATAAAAACTCAACTGTTATACAACAATTAATCTAAACTACTGCCAAAACAGAAACAGAAATAAACATGTAAACGCACGTATTATGTATTCATAACACAGACATTAACAGAAAAATAGAAAAAAAAAATCAGAAACATAAGATAGACCCAAATAAAAATATTAAAAGTATGAACACCAAACGATAACATTAAGCACCATAAGAACATAAACTATAAACAGAACACTAAAATAATCCAAAAGCAAAATTATAAACCAGTTATAACCACCAGAATATTAAATAACCTCAAAATGTGTTTTTTGAGGTAATGATTATGAGAAGCATCAAATATTAAAGTTGATAAAATATAAACGTAATCAAAAACAAAAGAAACATGACGCCGATCCGGCGACATAGAGTCTCCCGCGCACGTTTGTACGCAGGACATTCATTTGATCGACAGTCGTGCGCGGCCGGTTTCCCAAACACCGAGAATAATTTGGACATACGGGACCCTCCTTCACTCTTTATCAACCAGTCTTTTGCATGATGGCCATCCTTTCCGCAAAACGAACATAGTTCTTTTCAATTTCAAGATTTCGCGATGTGTCCCAGCCCAAAACAACATTAACAACTACTCATCTTGACGTAATCTTTAGTCCTAGAAGATGTGAAATCTACAAATACTCGACCTTTCTCTATGAAAATCCTACGTCTTATATAGCTTCTATAATATAAATTATATTATAGAAGCGATAATATAATTTATATTATATTATCGCTTCTATAATATAGAAGCGATAATATAATCGCTTCCCTTCCCTAATATAATCGTTGCCACTTTCCCTTCTATCAGCACGAAATATAACCTTAAAAAGATTACTAAATTCAGCAGACGTATATTTCGTGTTTTAGACACGAATGGCGACCAAGAAGAATTCTTCGACAGCTTTAGCGACACATCACATTCGAACATACGTGGCCGCAGAGGCCCGACAAAAATTAATTTAATGGTGTATTGTTTTACCACCTCATTTCGTCTAATCTTATTCTCAGTTTCACTGTCATTAGCTACGATTCTTACACCTCTGGAGTTTTCTTTTATATCAACGATTCGTAACGCCTGCTTTTTAACCTCTAGCTTTTTAATAATTTCTCCTTCAAATACCTCAGGGGTAACACCAACTGGCTTATCAATCAGTAATACCTTTGGCGACAACACTTGGGGAGTCCGAACCACTTCTGAAGTCAATTTCTTCTTAAGGCGTCGGCGGAGAACCAGTGGAGATTTTCCGCCGCTCGTCCATTCAAGTCTCAAAGTCCTCGATGTACCCCTGAAGCCTATCGTACATTTTAACTGGAAGAAGATTAAAGAATCGCAGCTTGCTCAATGAGGCCGTATATAATAACAACTCTTCTCACTGATCTCGTATTGCCAACAAATTTCTTTACCTCTACATATGTTATCTTTGCACATTTTAATTATTCCTTTACATATGTTATAAACGTTCCCACTAATTCATTTACAACCTCATTAGATACTTTATCTGTTGATGGCAAACGCTTTTACAAATCTTTTAGGACAGTAGCCTCACCTTTTTGCCTGCAGGAGCGGCAAGACCTATCTTTCTTAGCCTACTGAAGAACCAAATACTTCCTCAGTCAGAATTATTTCCTTCCTCGATAGTCCCCTTAGTTATCGGCTTTGCACCTTCTACCAACGGAACTTCCTTTTGGCCGTTGCGGTTGGCTGGACGAACCACTAACACCCTCATCTAATAGTTCACCACTACTACCTTCCGCGGCAACCGCCTCCACGGCCCTTCGCAAGCGAGCCTCCTGAGCCTCTTCTGAGCTTCCTTATGAGCAAGCTGAGCCTCTTCCTCCTTAATCTCGCAGGTCTCCTTCATCTTGGCCTCCTGCGCCACTTTCTGTCTGCCCTCCCTCTCCTTCCGTTTAGACACCCTCTCAAGCCCTATTTGCCGCAGCATCCTCATATTGTATCCTCCTTTCATGGGCCAGTTGCTCAGCCGCCGCCTTATCTGCAAGGAGACTATTTTATCTCTTCATCAGAATCATTCATGCTAACGTACTATTAAGGAATACACAAAATAAAAATAATACAATTAAAGAAGTAACAACGTCAATAAAAACAACAAATACACGACGAAAAATATACTATCAATGAATCATCACCCATAAAAACAAAAAGTAAGAACTAATGTAAACCATAACAAGCAGCCAATCAGAGAAGACCAATATAACTGCCGTTGCCAAGATAAATAACACTCCGAAATCCAAACAATTAACGACAAAAAACAACACACACACTTAAATAAAATTCTAAACCAAGTTGTTAGACAAGAAACGTACGAACTAGAGGAAAACTCGATAAAGATACATCCCAAAAGGGTAACCTAATAGTCAATCACCTACTCAACAAACCCAGATAACCAGAGCTGTCCAAACAATCAAAACCCTATAAACGAAAAACCTAATTGAAATTAAATAAAATATGAACAACAAGAAACCCTTAATAAAACAAAAACATACAATAAGAACAAACAACACAAAATGAAATACAATGAAAAACCCATCTAGCCAGAGCATTCAAAACATGTCCTACCTCGTCGAAAAGGTGTGCCCAACTCCCTACTTTTATTGACTAATTGCCTCATATACACGAGTTTCTGTACATTACCCCATTTTTTTTGTTTTGTTTTTTGGGGTCCCTGGATCATGAAAAGTCCAGAGAAGCAAAAAATCTATACCCTATTTTGTGATTGTTTACGGTATTTTCCTTCTTGTAGCATAGTTCTAGAGGTACGATGCTACAGTCTCCGTACAATACCGAGTCTACGATGCTACGAGTCTCTGTAAATTACCCCATTTTTTGTTTTTTGGGGTCCCTGGATCATAAAAAGTACAGAAAAGCAAAAAATCTATACCCTATTTTGTGATTGTTTACCATACTTTCCTTCTTGTAGCATAGTTCTAGAGCTACGATGGCAGGAAAGTAAAAACGTATTAGATCTTTATATAAAATATAACTGTATATATTTAACAGTATCTTAGCAACACATATTACGCATAAATATTCAATTTGGTGTGGGATTGGATTATAGGTAGGGGGGATGGTAGAAACCTACCTCGTATAAAATAAAAAAAAGAAGAATTTTCATCGTATTGAATTTTTAAGTTGTATTGAATATGAGATGCGAATTAATATATGAAAGTACTGTAACTGTCCTTATATTACAAGCACTATAATCAAAACCTTTTTATAAGCAAAGGAGTATATAAAATAGTACATGAACAACTAGATAAACTATATTAAAAAATTTTAATATTAAAAAAATTTGAATTTTAGTTTTCACAATGTACTAAATAAAAATAACAACAATGTGTTACTATTTACATTGTTATATTATTACTTCTGTATATGTAATAAAAGTTTAGTATTTTTTACAATAAAAAAAATACTTTCTTCTTATACTTTTCATGGGAAACTAAAACGTCTATGTATAAAACTATATCAATAATCAAAATATTCTCAAGGAAATCAAAGAAAAAGAATTATCATAAAAGCAGAAAAAATAATATACTAATTAACCAAATAATGCATACCTAACTCAATACAAAACATATTAATCACAAGTTTTTCTACTTGTGAAAAAAAAAAAATTATCTTGTTTTTATCACATCGACTAACGCTAATATGACAAATGAAAAACCAAAGGTAAATTGATACATACATTTAAATTATTCCTGTTAAATTATCTTTTTACGTAAATTGATTAATTTCGTTATTAAAAATAATATTACAGGAAAATGGCAGTATAGAATAATACATGTTCTCGGTCTCAAGGGTCGGTGCATGGCTTCCATACGTCCACGGACTAATTTTATATGCTTCACTTCTTATCTTTAATCAACTAATCCTTTTATGGAATTCTCATTAATTTCAAATATTTCCTTGTTCTACATTTTAGTTATTAATAACATTAATCTTTCTTTTTTTTTTTTTAATATTACGTCAAATTTTAAAATAGGTTATTAAATATAATAACAAATATTTTGATTGTTATTAGTTAACATAATGAAATATTTTAAAAGTTTTTGAGCGTTTTATAATTTAAACTTAGATCAAATATTTAATAAAAAGAAAACTTACGTCAACAGATGAAAAATTCGCCATTTAATAAGAATATATAATAAATTAACATATCCATTCATACCTGAAACAAAAGACAATTTTTAAAAAATTTATCAATATATTAATTTTTATAATAGAAATATTTGTTTATAAAAGAGAGTGCATCCTGATGGAAAAATTAGAAAAAATAAAGTTTTAATTACGTATCAATTTTTATCTGATTATCAGTAAGTTATCATTTGAGTGTTTATTTTCAAATTATTAGTAAAATAATTAAATTATCTATTTCACTATAAAAATTTTTATCTTTTACCGTGTTCTCTGTTTCTTAAATTAACTTACCTGGATCAAATACAGCAAAGTAGTTGCTATTTTTTTTAATATTCTATCACAAAAATTTCATTTTAATATCTTAATTTGAATAATTTTTTGATTACAATATCTATGTTACAATGCCATTAAGCACTGTACTCCACGAAAATAATTTTTCAATGAATTTTTACTAATTCATTAATAAAATACAAATTTTATAGGTTAATGGGCCTTAAGTTTAATTATTACTTGGTGACAATCATCAATCGTTTGAATCGTTTAATGCACTTTCCATTCCTTTTTACTTTGTGATCGTTATAGTCCTGCTCTGTTTAAAATTCATCAAACTTTCTACAAAATAAACATTCCCTTTAACAAATTATTTTAATATTACAATACATGGAAAAGGATGGTATTTAAATCATGTTTATTTTCCATAAAGCGGAATAAACAAATAAAATTGTATAATCAATCAAATTTTAGGTTAAAATATCTTATAGTGAATATTAGCAGTTAACCACTTCGTACGGTTCAATAGCGATCTCATATTTGGTGCCCTAATATATTTATATTATATTTCTTATATATTTTAAAGACAATAGTTAAATAATTATTTCGATTGCAGAGCAAGACTAATAAACCGATATCAATCCTCATATACTTTGTTAGAAATCCCAGCCAAACCTACTGTATATACTCAAATGGCTACCAATCTATTGTATGTAGAGGTATGTAACTGATGAAAGAGAAAAATGATTCATTCAATGACAATGAAACTTTTTAGGGTAAATTTGGCAATCTTGGAAACAAATTTAATCAGTTGTTCCATCTATAATTAATCTAAACGTAACCCTCTTTTGTCGAAGTCGACAAAAGAGGGTTACTCCGTCAGAATGTCAGCTCCGCTTGAAACGTGTACGCCGGAATAGCACCATTCAGTGATAAGATTTGTACTATCAGAATTTGTGAAACCTGAGGAAATTTTCTCAAGAATGTTGAAACAGTATGGTGAAAAGTGTTTAAACCGCAGTATCGTGTGTAAGTACGCAGAACAGTTTAATTTGAGCAGAACAAGTGTGACTGATCTCCATCGTTCTGGAAGATCAGCTGAAAACTATCGCTGCAAATCACATAAATGTCTTATTTGAAAAGTTAGGCGAGTAAAAATTTTCCAAATTGCTACTATGTGTAATATTAGCGTTGGAATCCGCGTATTCAATCATTCTTGACTAGCTGAATTATCGCAAAACGTGTTCTAGATGGGTTTCAAGACAGTTGACTCAAACCGATAGAGGCACAAGAGAAACGCCCTTAAATATCAAGGGTCCTTTACACCCTGTAACTGTTCTTGTATTCAATGTTGTGTTTGTAACGTTTTGTGTTGTGTTTAGTGTTTTTAAAGAAATGTTAGGGCCCTTTACACCCTAAATTATGACGAGCCTTATGATGATTAATGATTAACTTCAAAGAATGTGACGAGGGCTAATGACCATAGAAATCGATGCCCGTATAATTAAAAAAAAAATAATAATAATAATATGTATTAACAATTTAAAGAATCATAGTCATTTTAGCTAGCGACTAAGCAAAGCGAGACTGTGGAAGCGGTCGGGCAGGGGCTCCTCTAAAGAAGATGGAAATTAACCTATTTTTATTTTTTTTTAAATCTGTTTAATAATATAATGTACCATAATTGAGTGAAATTTCTTGTAGGAAGCGTTGTCAGAAAAAAAATAAAAGTTTAACAAACGAAAAATTGAAAATAATGAGGAGTAAAAATTAGGAAAACACAACATATATATCAGTGTTCGCAAAACTTTGTGACTTATTATAGAACTTAAATGACTAGACAAACTATAGAAGGTAAAAAAAAATCTAGTAAAAGCAAACAGAAGCTTTTGTGCAGAAAACAATTTAGTATTATCTAAAAAAATTTATAGATTGAAAAAACTTTTAGGATATACTACTTGCACAGAGAGTAGCGTTTTATATCAGAAGTACATCGACAACAGAAAATCTAGAAGAATTTGAGATTTGGTATTACCAGAGAATGGTAAATATTAATTATTAATTAAGAGGTTTTACAACGAACTGAAAAATAAGAAATGAGATGAGTGGCAAAATTTTAGTCCAGCAATCGCGTGCTGGACCATCCACTATGATATTTAGTGTTAATGGATTTGGTGTAGAAGGAAGTCCAAACAATAAAAATTACGAGCTAAACGAAAATAATGATTAGAATTTATAAAATACTTAATTAAAAAATGTAGGATTTAGAAAATGATGATGTTGAGGCTCAAATTAACACAAAAAAAAAGAGATGCATCAAACCTAACAAAAAAACAACCAAACGAACCACCTTAAAATACTTAATACACAGAGTAGACCTAAAAAAATAAATTCCTTTTGCACATACCTGAAGAGATTATTTTAATTACTGGATTTAAGGGAGCTTCTAGCATCACTTCAACCAATTTTATAAAACTGGGTTCGTCCGCACGAAAAGCGTTAAAGGAATTATTAAACTGTCCTGAATAAAGTTACATGATATTCTCCTAAACCAAAGACATTTTGATTAATTTTAAGTAAAAATGGTTAAACAAATTGTCAGCAAATGGAAATAGATTTATTGTATTATGTTTACTTCAAAAAAATTAAAAGTAAATTTTAATAATTTTTTTTTAAAATTTAATAAAGAATTAAAACCTAATGAATTTTAATTAATTTTCACTAAATAAATAAAGAGTGAGGTCATTTTAATATAAAAACACAAGATTGTTTACTCTAATATTTGTATCTTCCAGTAAGTAGTAATAAAAATAAGATATATATATATATAGTTATTTAAGTAAGGGTTTAAAATTTTCTTATAATAGTATTTTTTGCTGTGCTTTAGTTTGGGTAATTTTAGAATAGCGTTTCAATTTTAGCCCGTTTTGAATTACACTACCTGCTTAATAATGCTTTAAAATATTTCCATAGTTCCTTCTAGTGTTATATAACACGGGAGGTGTAACCCGGTAGAATAAATAACCATAAATAAATTTAAAATTAATTTAATTTATGTAATAAATAATTAGTCTAATTATGTAATTTTAAGGAAAAAAAAAACTTGAAAATGAATAAAAAAAGATTAATTAAGTATTATTAAACAGAATTATTTCTTTAAAACTTTGACACTTAACTTGTAATTATTATGAATTATATTATTATTATTTGTTTTTAGAAAGATAATATTTCATTCCCTTTTTGTAGGCTATTTTTGAACGCCATTTTTTTTTTATCAGGTAACAGTGAGTTAAACACATTAATAGCTAAATTATTTATAACATTTAATAAATCGTGTAATAAGACATCAAACAAATTATGTTTTTCTGATTGATTAATAATGTTTTCTTCTTAGAACTAATTAATTAGTATTTATCAAACGCAAGATATTTTAATAAGGTACTGAGGTAATTTTAGGCTGATATTTCCCATGTCCACACTATCTACGATCCACGTTTAGGGTGGTAACAGCTGTATAAACGTACAATACATAAATAGCTGGCTAACGGGCCTCCGAGTATCCTCCGATTGCATTGCTTTATGTGACCTACTCCACTTGTAGGTCACTATTGTGGATTTGGATTTTTTGGCTACCTGCAGATGACGTCCCTTTTAAAGGATTTGGAAATGGATTTAAACTGCTTTTAGAGCTGAAAGGGTAGCGGCTAGGGTCGATGTTATTGCAGGTGTGACGGAGATCTTTTTGCTGTCCAGATGCCCCCCGCCATGGCATGCATGTAGTAAGGTGCATGTATCTCGGTGCATGGAAGCCCTGAAAGCTATGGTGAGTAGGGGCCTGCAGTCAGTGCAGAGATTGCGTATCCGCTCTCTGCCAGAATATATGCCGGTTCCACTGGAGTACCGATACCATGTCGGTATTATATATAAGGAGTCGTTGTTTGCCGTGACTTTCTAAATTGCAAGGAAGATGAAATTGTAAAGGAGATGTCGAGCCAAGGAGTCATTCAATGCCGCAGGTTGACCATTAGAAGAGATGGTTAAGTTCTTTCTTCAGCCTCACATGTGTTGACCTTTAATAGGCCTAATCTACCAGAAAAAGTACGAACAGCGATTCCATCGTCTAGTTGTACATGCATTTATCCCGCAGCCTATGAGATGTTTAAGTGCCAATGTTTTGGCCACACTACGGTTAGATGTGAAGGGCAGGAGATATGCGTATGTGGAATAAAACCGCATGAGGGTGATCCATGTAAAGACCCTCCAGTCTGCAGTAACTGTAAAGAGGAGAATAACTGCCCTTCCCCGTTAATGGAAACGGTCATTCAGGAGGTTAAAACTCTGCAGAAAGTTACCTATCCTGAAGTGAGGAAGACTGTCAATAGCAGTTCACCTCGACCAACGACTTCTTATACGCAGGTGCCTGCCATCCCTTCGTCGCCTAAAGTTGACGGGGAGCAGTTAATTCAAACCTTGCTCCAAAACTTGCCACATTACAACATTACTACAAGGATAATGTTCGATTTTTAGGTCTACTACTTGAAAAATCCCTTAGATGGGGATTACATATACAGGATTTAAGTGACAGATGCCAGAAAAGCCCTACACATTATTAAATGTTTATCCAATATCAAGTGGGGCTCAGATAAAGATATATTATTGAGGCTGTATAAAGCATTTGTACAATCGAAACTTGACTACGGATGTATTGTATGTATTCATTCGCTAGAAAGTCGTCCCTTAAGTAGATTAGACGTAATACATAACAGCGGAATAAGGTACGCCACAGGCGTATTCCATACAAGTCTTCGACTAGTCTAAGGTCAGAAGCCGGAATAATGCCACTGCGTTACAAAAGAGAGATTCTATTGCTGAAATATGCAGCAGATATAACGGGCCTTTCCTGTCCATATAAATAATAAAGCATTCAATCATCATCCTTTAGCTGCATTATATGAATGTCGTGCTACCTATTTCCAGACCAGCAGGAATACGGTATCACGAATTAGCAAGGAAATATGAAATTACTCTACCAGAAACATAAGAAATTTCTACTAGAGAAATACCGCCAAGGCTTTTACTAGCGATAAACACAAGATTAGATATCTCCTATGGGAAAATAAAAAGATAAGCTAGCAATAATCACCGAACAGGAATTTTTATCAACCGTCAGTAGTTACGATGAATACATTAAGATTTATATTTACGGTTCTAAAACCGAAAACGGTGTTGGATGCTCCATATATGTAAATGGAGAAGCCCATTTTTGGAAGCTGCCAGATATGGCAAGCTTTTACACAGCGTAACTTACTGCCATGCAGCAAGCTCTTCGCTATTCTGAAAATTTCAGCGAAGAGAGAGTACTTTTTTGTTTTTTTTTTGTTTTGCGTAGGAGGAGGAAAAAGCTCTACCAGCCGACATCTGCCCGCACAAATGACTGTGGGGCTCTCACCCACTAAAATACCTCCCCCCTTCCCCTCCCAGGGTAACATCAGCGTAACATCAGCCAGCCCTGGGTGTCGTGGCAGCAGATTACCCCTGCTTGCTACCCTTCCCGTTTGGGCTCCTGCAGTGGAGACCCCTTTGGGGTCCTCTTGGCATCCTTATAGCGCGGCGACTCCCCGCTTGTGGGAAGCTGACACGTTCCTCCTCCAAGAGGCTGCTCTTCCTGCCCTACACCTAGCCTAAAGGGGTGGCATGCGCATTTAAAAATGCACGAGTGCCCCTCCCCCACCCTCTCGCGACCTCTCAAACCTAAGAGGGGCCCGAATGCTTCATCGGAAGTACCCGGACGCAGTACACTCTTGGTTGTGTCCTGGACCAAAGCATCCTCTGCAATCAGGCTGCCTCCCATGCCCTGGTCGTCGCCACGTTTCGTCCCGTTTATTATACTTCCCCTTATTTTATTTTTTTTTTTACGCCGTAACCGAAGTTACTCCCTCTTTTACCCTGAACTAACCAATCTTCCTCCTGTAAACCCTCTTCTTAAAACTAACCTAACCTACCATACGCCTTATTTTTTTCCCCCCTTAAATCCCATACAAAGAATTAAAACAACAAAACACTACCTTTCGTGCCAGTTGGTGCTGTAGCGTCGTTAATAACACATGAAAATATAATCTGCAATACAATATACAGACAATTAAACAGTACAAACAAATAAAATAATTAAACAACATGTAAATGAACAAATATTAAATAACCTACGCCGCTACGTGAGGCCGCCCACAAAGCGGCTTCACGTTCCTTGGCGTGGAGAATGTTCCTGTTCAAAATCACAACTTCGTCCCACTGCCAACTACCCCGGAGCATATGTCCAACCAGAATTTCCGAGGTGAGCCAAGTCAGAGAGTACTTGTATGTTCCGACTCGTTAAGCGCTCTTACTGCAATTCGGAATACTAAGGATCGCTAAAATCCTATCTAATTTATATGTTTTAAATAGACGACGACAGCGATGCATATTTATAAGGACTCCTGGGCATGCTGATATTGTAGGAAATGAAAGCGCAGACGAAGCTGCCAGAATGGTAACAGTCTGCGACAACTTGGATGTAATTCATATGCGAATGACTGATGTAAAGAATTGTCTGTCTGGTACAATTAGAACTTACTGGAAAAATGAATGGAGACATTACGTACTGGTAATGAATAATGGACTAAATTAAACGCCGTTAAACTTTCTCCATACAAATTGAAGAGCGACGTGAAACAGACTCGCCGAGAAATAAATAGATTAAATGGGTTCAAGAAAAATCTTAACAAAAATGTTATAATTTTTTTTACGTTAAAACAAAAGTGAAACAATTTTTTTTTCTTTTGAAAACTGATCATAGCAGAGGAAGAAGAAGAAGCATCACCAGTTATGTTTTTATCAAATTGCAGGATAGTACAATAATTGTGCACTGAATCACAAGAGTTTGTTCATATTTCAACCTTTGGTTAACGTACATATGCTGGAGGCAGAATGTACAACAATGAAAGTAATTTAAACCCCCTTAGCAGGGTGGGTGAATAACATCTACTACTAGTTACTTGTACATTTCTATTGATAAATTGAAGTGTCTGACTGCACATTAAAATACTTTTCTTTAATATTATTTCAGAAAGAGATGATTTCTATAATTATCAGAATTTTTGTTCATTTAATCATTATTTTAATAATAAGAACAGTGAATGAATTCTTTATTAAAATCATGGTAATTTTATTTACTTATTAATAAAATCATTTTAATTACTGGTTTCTGAGAACAAAAAAATGTACAATTTTTAAAATTTAGCTGAATGTAGTGCCCCGGTACAAAAAAAAGGTTTTTTTTAAACTATTTTTTGGGCTATTTTACATTCAAATAAAACTTAACATGAATTACTTATGAACTTTTATCTCAAATAATTCTTTACAATGCCGTCAAGATTTCAAAATAATGTATTTCGAAGTTTTAAGAACGAGAACATTTAAAAGTTTAGTTTAAATAAAAAAAAAAATTAAATAAAGGTAAAAATTTAAGAATTAATAATATCTCTTTGTTGATGTTGAGTCTTATCAAAGTCTCATATATAGTTAATTCTCGAAGAGCTTTCAAATATTTAAATCTTTCAATTTGACAGAATCACGGGATTTTTTACCAATTTTTTTTTTTTTTTTTTTTTGAGAAAGTATTTGTTTAATGGGTTTCTACAGCCACAACTCATGCTGATACGACCATCCCATATTTGCAGGGCTTTTCAAATTCCAAACCACTATCCTACATCGCCTTCATCATACCAACTCTGCACACTCAGAGTGGTTCTGCTTTCCTTTTTTCAGATGGCTGTACTTCCCAAATCTGATGTAATTGTGTTATTGTTTAACGTTAAGATTTAAATACTAAATTTTTCCCAATATTCGCAAAGGCTTAAATTTAAAACCGTCTAACGTACACGCCTATTAATTTGGTGGTCCAAATCTTTCGCATCTTACAGATTGATTTAGTTTATTGGTTTAAGGAAAAGTTTAAATATTTTATTTTTTTCATTTCTTGATTAGTCAAAGTTATTTTTTTTTATATATTACTTAATCCTTCCTATTCTACGGATATATTTTATCTAAAAAATACTTGTTGCAACTGACATTTTCAATTATTTATTTTATGTATTCTATCCTTTCAATCATCATATATGACTTATTTTTTACAGTTCCTTCCATCATTAAGTTAAATAACACACTTGGTAACTTAAATAGCAAATTATATTATTTTTTAAAACAAATTAATCAAGTAATTTTTTTTCTCCGATTGTAATTTAACTCTTTTCATTTTTCTCTATGTGAATCCACCTAATAATCTGTTACGTAGCATTTCAAAATTTTATTTTTTCTATGTTCAATATTTTCCTCTTTCTTACTGTGTTATACTGCACACAAAATATTTTTAAAAGTTACTAATTTCCATAACTATAAGCTGACGATTGTATTCAAACTTTCCTTCCTCGAGCTAACTTACTTACTTTGAGCATCATTAGCATTTTTACTACTTAAATAACAAAGTAGTAGTTTATGTTTTACGATAAACAATTATCTCATTATTCTGATTAATTCACTCTTCTTTTTTTGTCAAGCTTCATTTAAACATTTTATTCGTTACGCAACAAATTTAATCATTTTTATAAACATTGTTTGAATAATTAATAAAATTAGAAACATGTTCAATTTTTTTTAGCTGAATCGACTTGAAATTCCAAAACACAGTAAAAAGGCTTTTATATATTACTCGATATAACATTTTATATTATTTCAATATATTTTGTGATATATATATATATATATATAGAGTTGTAATATAATTAACCTTCATAAAGCCAAATTTTAGCAAATTATTCTACACTTAATTAAACTCTTTAAATTCATCATTCACAAAATGTAACGTGAATTAAGAGCGAAAAATTTAGATGAGGTGACAGATTATTTAAAAATATTTCGTTAAAATATTCGTGTATGATAAATGTAACAGTTACGTAAAGGCATACTTCACAGAATAAATTTTAATCGGTGTTTACTAAGAGCCAGAAATAATGTCAACAATTAACACTTGCAACATCAGTTGAAAAGCGTTTAAAATACAACGATTATTATAATTTAGGCCTGCAACAGATATACATTAACTTGACTTTTTCCTAAAATAAAAAAAAACCGTTAAGAATTATTAGTTATCTAAATGAAATACAAATATTATGCTTAAGGAAGAAAGTAGTTTCTTGGATGTGATCTGTATTCATACAGTAAAGAAAAATTCCGAACTGACAATGAGCTCTAAGTAATAAAGAAGCAGAGAAAGTAAAAAATATGCCTGTTATATTAAATAAGAAAAAAATCGTTGAGATTAATTTATTAACTTTTAAAAGTGTCAGATTTTAATGGAATCATAGCGATGAGAAAGAGTGAGAGGAACTCGATTCAGGCTTTTGAAATGAGGGTTTGAAGAAGGATGAAAAAAGGTGGCTGAGAAAATTGAGGAATGAAGAAATAATGAACAGAATTAAAGAAGAAACAGTACTTATAAGGAATGTACATAAAATAAAAGGGATCTGGTTAGGACATGTGGTGAGAGGATTGAAGTCTTGGCAACTATATTGAAGGAGTAGTAGAAAGAAAAAAAAAAGCGAAAAGAAGAAGGATGAAGTCAATATATGTGAGGAGAAGATTTAGAATCTACAAGGGGACGAAGGAGAGGGCGTGGGATAGAAACGGATGTCATTGTATAAAACACCAAATTAGGATGATGAGAGTTTAACAAAATTCTGTTAGAAAAAACGAGTTAAATTAAAAACTAAACTCAGGTTTTTAACGTGATTTTTTTTTAAACCTTCAATAAGGGATCGGCATAAAAAGTTTTCCCAGTTGGATATTTACTCATACTTCATGCCTCAATGTTCGTATGTTGAAATATGGTGTAGACAGTTGCGATAGCCTTCTCATATAGGAAGTTGATAGTTTAAGATCCGGTCAAAACAGTTATATTTTGACGCTAACGATTCCTTCCATTCATCTTTCTCCAGCTCTCTGTTGTTGGAATTTAATTAGTAACACATTCCAAACTGGTGAACCGTGTATGTAACAACCTGGATGAAAATGGGAACTGCCTACAGCTCCGAATCAGGGAGAGCTATCATATCAAACAATAAGGTCAAGAATTTCTGGGTGTGGGCCATATTTGCTCCTGTAAGAACCACTACTCTGTTCTGGATAATTTTTAAGGAAAACTGATTTTTTTTTAACACATACTTAAACTGGTCAAGTAGAAATGTTGATTAATAATATACTAATCTCTTCCGGAGAAGGATACTCTGATACCTAGAAAGACTGTATTAGTGTTGGGCTCCTAACGACAAGATAGGTGTCTTGAGGTATTTTTCTGGCTGTGATCGTATTTCTTTACCACGGTGGGTCGATTTTTCCTATCATCCATCAAAATATCATTTTTAATACCATTTAGTTGATTATCGGTACAGTAACTGTAGAGGTCCCAACTGTGCTAGATTTCCCATACCGAAGATATCGAGACCTGCAGAAAAGTGCATGTTTTTTTTTAATTTTTTTTTTTTTTACCTCCGGAACCACCGTTAGGTTATATCTTCAGAGGATGAGATGAACGAATTGTAGCGTGAGTGAAAAATGCCATGCCTGACCGGGATTCAAACCCGGGACCTCCGGATGAAAGGCCGAGACGCTACCTCTCGGCTACGGAGGCCGGTCATTCTTGGTGATCCTTGGTATGGGAACTGACTTGTGGATCATCTCAAGAAGATTTTATTTTGTCTGTGACTCATAATAAACCAATTGCTGAAGTGCGTTTTTTGGATAAGGTCGGACCTCTTATTTTGTTTTAAAATGAAAAAAAAAAAAAAAATTATACTCAGTTGAAGAATTTATCTTGGATAATTTTATTTGTATTAAAAAAAAAATTTTTTTCCTCTTTACTTATAGTAAATAAACCCTTGTTTATATACTTACAATATAAGCAAAAATTCGTTTTCCCCTTCAGTAAATTAAGTTTTACATTCTTATTGTATTCAATTTGTATGACGTTGAATTATGAAAGACAGGTTTATTTTTTTATAGCTACTTTTACTTATCATTTTCAATGGATCTATTTATAATAATTTTTTTTAAGTTGTTTTTTAATACATATGAGAGTATTAAAAATATATTATTTTGGAATTGGTTCCTCCCAGTTATAGTGTTAGATATATGCTGATTCAGATCGTTCCCTTGAATAAACTTAATTATCTCCCAAAATATTGTAAGAGATTACAAACTATACTTTTTCTTTCGAACTATATTTACTTGTAATATACTCCAAGACCTATTGGTGGATCATAAGTCTCTGTACACAGATCGTATACGTTTTAAATTGTTTTTTTTTACAGACCATTTAGTAATGATAAATTACTAAAATTTACCGTTACTTTTTCATTTTATTGAATAGAAAAATTTTTTTTGTAATAAAATATATAATTTACTTAATCTTAAAAAACTTAATAATAATTATGTAAAAACGAAAGTGAAAATAATTTTCTTAAAGAATATCTTATACATCGCTTAAGTAAAGATATTTTAAAGTTTATACAAATTTTAAAGTTTGCTTTAACTTGTTAATAATTTTATTATATATAACTTAATTATTAAAAACATTTAATTATTTATGTAATTAGCTTTTCTTCTCGGAAAGTAATATGTTTTTCAAGTTTTTTAATTTTATTTTATAATTCGGCTTAGAATTTTTGTTAATTGTTTTAAGTGCTAACTGAGGAATCCCTTTACTTAATATTCTTGTTTTCGGGTCAGAAAACATTTTATTAGGAGGAAATGCTTCTTTTTTTTTTCTGTTTAGCCACCGGATATACCTACGGATAATACTTACGGTAGTTCCTGTGGCTAAACAGAAAAAGAGGAAGAAAGGCTATGTAATATCTAATTGTTTCTTTTATTCGGGTGATAATAATTTGACTTTGTTTATTGGCAATAAAAGAGAACTTCATATAATCATTTATTTCAACTAAAAGTCTATTCAAAAAATAAATAAAACATACATATATCGCTATAGTCTAATTATGATAAATCTTTTATAATAAATATAGAAATCATTACAGTACATCCTTTTAAATGAACAGTAACAAGAAACCGTTCAAGAAACCGAATATAACCGTTTTTAAAGTGTTTTTTTTTTTTAAATGAAACCAGATTTGACTTTTAATTTAAATACGAAACTGTAGTGTTTCGTAAGTATATATACAGGCTACGTAACCGGAATTTTATGTTGACTTTTTTATATTACTAAAAAGAATGCACTCCTGGAGCTTGGCGCTATAAATACCTTATACATTACGTAGTACAGTAGAAGTTTAATCGCGTGAACAGATGGGTTCCACTACTATCTGAAACTTTATACTCTAACTAACTTGTAGCTAATTATATCTTAAATTCCTTTAACCTTTCGTAAAAAGATTACACAATAATTTATAATAACTAACAAGGTTTTATTGTACTTTTAATTAAAAGGAAAGATTCCGTTATCTACTAATAACAATTAGAAATAAGTAATTACATTTAGATAATATAATAATTAGTTTATTTTTAAATAATTACTTAATAAGAAATCGGTTTAAAAAGTAATCGACCTTAGGAAATTAAAGAAATAATCTAAGTATTGGTTTTCGCTTTAGTCTGCGTCAAAACAGAATCTTTACATTTTATATAATTAGCAAAATATTTTAACATATCTAGTAGTTTTGTTTCAGAAAAATATTCAGTTAGTTCTATCATAACACTTTTCATAATGTTATCTTGGATCTCAAATCTACAACAATTTTTTATTTTATTAAAAAAAGAAAAAAAACATTTTTGTCATCTTCTGTCCACCACAATATCAACACCTAATTTTTTTATATTTTACAAGTTGTTTCAATTAGGTTGAAGAATAAATAAAGCATGTTCTAAATTGTCCTGACTTTATACATTTTGAAACTCGTATAAATAGCTTTTTTAAACACCAGATGATTCTAAGGAAAACGCAAAATAAAAATCATTTGTAAATCAACTGATTTAAGAAATCTTGTTTAGGTCGGCCATAAGCATGGGTAACAATTACCTATTCAGTAAGTGTATTTGTAGCTTGTTGCAGTCTGTTCAAATCCTGTACGGATTTGAATACTAGATCATGGATATCGGTGTTCTTTGGTTGTTGGGTTTTAACTAATCACACATCTCAGGAATAGTCGCCTTAATACTGTACATAACACTTAATACTACACTTTTTTTACATTCATATATATCATCCTCTAAAATAATACCTTATAGTGATTCCGAAGGCTAAACACAAGAAAAAAAGGCCCTATTCTATTGTTAATTAGAACAACAAAATGGTAGCCGGGCGATACATGACAGCTCTGGTTAGGTCGCGAACTGTTAATTCCCCGCAGTAGGAGGGAAGTCAAAGATAGATGGAAGGTATTTCATTTGAAATTAAACATAAGTAACTCAAGATATTTTAAAAGTTAAAATTCCGATTATATTTTAGAATTTAGTAACAAATATATCATTACTTTAAGTACTAAACAATCATACCAATTTAGCAATGCAGAAGAAAATTATTTCTTCTGAAGAATCTACGACTTTTATTAATCCTCTATACAAACAACAAATCTTAATTTGGTATTTTCTCTATACCAGGATTGTAAAGTTAGATAAATTTAGCTTATTTATTCATAACACATTATAAATTACATTGCTTTACATAACGTGACGGAATATAATTTTATTAAATTTCGAAGTTAATGATACAGTAAATAGTTAGTAAACTCACGCTATGAACTGTATCAATTGCCACCTATATTTAACACAGACTGCCTAAAAATTAAAATTCATAATAAATCTTGATATTTATTGATCACGCTATAACGTGAGATATCCTGCTGGGTTAGAAACTATCCCTTTAACAACTTTTTTAAAAGTTTCACTACACTAAATAATAACAATACTTCATTCTAACAGAAGGATATAGGTTATCTACTCAAGATGTTGTTCTGTAACGTAGCTGTTACAGAATGACAATTGCAAACTTAAATACAATTTTAATGCTAAATAGTTCATCAACTGTTTTTTTATTTGTTGAAACACGTTGTACAACTTCGTAACAGTTGGGTACCAATGGTGGCTATCTTGAATTGATCATTCTGTTATTTGATAGTGTTAAAAAAAATAAACACAGATATCGTTTAACTTGCCCACCGGACTAGTGGTTAACGCGACGTCGCAAATCAGCTGATTTCGAAGTCGAGAGTTCTAAGGTTCAAATCCTAGTAAAGGTAGTTATTTTTATACGGATTTGAATACTAGATCGTAGATACCGGTGTTCTTTGGTGGTTGAGTTTCAATTAACCACACTTTTCAGGAGTGGTCGACCTGAGATTGCACAAGACTACACTTCATTCAAATTCATACACATCATCTTCATTCATCCTTTGAAGTAATACCTTACGTTAGTTCCGGAGGCTAAATAGATAAAAAGAGATATCGTTTAACAGCCGGCCTCCGTGGTGCGAGTGGTAGCGTCTCGTCTTTTCATCCGGAGCTCCTGGGTTCGAATCCCGTTCAGGCATGGCATTTTCACACACACTACACATCATTCATCTTCATCCTCTGATGTTATACCTAACGGTGGTTCCGGAGGTAAAAAAAAAAGATATCGTTTAATAAATGTCCTTTAACAATCTATCGTAAAGATGTCGTTTAACAAATAATATATAGGATATCTTTGTTCATTGTTCACATTATCAGGAATAAAAGTTCTATCCTAGAAATACTATTATGCAAAAATATAATTTACTAGGTAAATGGAGAAATGAAAGTTTGCTTTCTTGATTGAACACGGAAGATATATATTGCTGCTCATATGTAAATACAGAACACAAAAATACCCAATCTACCTTTAATACCAATAAAACATCATGAGGAGATAAACTCCAAGAATACCAGAAAAAAAGGCTTTCAACTCATGTGAAATCAGAATTCTGTACTTCAAATCAAAGTGGAAGTCATAAGATAGAATTCATGTTGACCTCGAAAAAGTTAGGAATTACAGCTAATCTTTTCAGTCTATCCTTGAATAATGTAAAATAAAATCTAAATTTATTATTATTATTTTTTTTTTAATAAGTAACGTACACCATTTTCCCAGTGATATTGAGCCTTTTAAAAACTACTCTTAGGTTGAATAAATAGGTCTAAAATTATAATTTATTCTCTACTCATAACAGCATTGTAACAAGAAAAATTTAAATCATATTCCGACAAATAAAATTTATATAACTTTATTAAATAATACCTTTAAAACGATTAGAAAATATTTGACCCGAGAAAAAATGGTGTAAACAAAAATAAATGATAATCATTAATAATAGAATGAAGTAAAACAAAATGAGCTGATTCTATAATAACAAAAATTTGAATTAAATTAATAAAATTATCATAAATATATTGGATAACATGAAAATTGAATTAAAATTTTACTTTTAAATAAAGATTAGAAAATATTTGTATTCATTCATTTTAATATGACTATCCTTACGTATTGTACAGCCGAGTTACACACTAGTTTTAACCGGTCTATGTGGCGCGAATGAAAGAGTCTCGGCCTTTAATAGGGAGGTTCGGGGTTCTAATCCCGGTCAGGAATGGCATCTTCACACGGTAAAAAAATCGTCATACATTTCATCTTCTGAATTAATACCTAACGGTGGTCCCGGAGGTTAAATTTAACAAAAAAAAAAAACACAACAAAAAAAATACTGGTTTTAAAAGATGAATTACCTACTAGTTTTAAACAATTTATCACAAAAATAAACAAATTTAATTTTAGAAATATTAAGACACTTCGCTTTATCTACAGCCACTATCAGCGTTATTATGTGACTATATAGAAAAGAAAATTTGGTTGGTTCGCAAGCAACTCGTTCCCACTAGGATAATTTTTATCCAGATGGGATCAGCATAATCCTTATCAATGATATTGCCTCAACCGGTTTCAATAATTACTGCAATAAAAAATGTTTTTTTCCAGAAATTAAAAACCAAACAAATACAGGAACAGAGTTCTCAAAGGGATAATCTTTCCGTCTTCGGAACTACGTGGGATATAGAAGTATACAACTGAATTAAAAACTATATTCAATAAAGAACAAGAAGAATTTTCATTCTGACATGTATAAAAATTTACGTTTATAGACTTATTTACGTTTTTAGACTGATATACAAGAAAAAATTTTAGATTTACAATTTTTAGAGGTTGGTACAAAACTGTTCCCATTATGACAATAATACATTTATAAAAAAGTAATAAAAAATTTAAATTATACGAGTCGGAATAACGAAAATACAGAATCATACATTTTAAAATACAGACTTGTTTACAAATATATATAAAAAACTCAAGTCGCGGAGGCTTGAGTAGTAAAGTTTGAAAATTTAAAAACAAAATTTTAGAAGTTAAAAAAATATTTATATATTCCAATTAGAATTACATTTTTTACATAATTATATTACTTATTTATATAATTGAATAATATGAAATCATATAATTAAAATAGTTATAAATTATTTTGTTTAAAAGAAATTTTCAAACTATTTTTGAATCTTATTATTTACTTCGATGTTTCAGATGTATAGTTAGTTTTTCTTAAAGTTAACTGCACCAAAGTAAAATTGTAATAAAATGAATTCCCAATCGAATTAAAGTATCCTCTCTCTTATCAAACCATCTAAGCATCCAATTTTATTTTCTTTATATAGCAAGATCAATCTCCTTTATACATAAGATAACAAATTTCTGACCAGATATGTAGCATATAAGACCAGAGGGCACCACAAATACATACACACACACACACACACACACACACACACACACACACACACACATATATACATATATATATATATATATATATATATATATATATAAGACCAACGTACATAGACATAAATGGGTGTGCGCTTGCGTACGAATGAACGAACAGAA
>JAAAKQ030234533.1:0-11212 GCA_010016005.3 Zanna intricata | reverse complement strand
CTACATTTCATTACTTTCGTTTTGTTCTTGTTTATTTTCATGCGATAGTTGTTGCGTAGGACTTCATCCATGACATTTAAAGTTTCTCCTAAATCTTTTTTACTTTCTGCTAGAATAATTATACCCTCAGCAAATCGTAGCATCTTTATCTTTTCACTTTACACTGTTTCTCCGGTTCTAAACTGTTCTTTAACTTCATTAACTGTTAATTCTATGTAAAGATTAAAAAGTAACGGGGATAGGGATCATCCTTGTCAGACTCCCTTTTTTATTACCGCTTCTTTTGTATGTTCTTCGATTATTACAGTTGCAGTTTAGTTCCTGTAAATGTTAACAATTGTTCTTCTATCTCTATATTTGAACCCAAGTTTTTTAAAATGCTGAACATTTTATTCCAATCTAAGTTATCAAATTCGTTTTCTAAATTTATAAATGCCATGTATGTAGGTTTCTTTTTTTTTAATCTTCCTTTTACTATTAATCTGAATGCTAAAATTGCTTCTCTTGTTCTTATACTTTACCTGAAACCAAAGTGGTCTTCTCTTAACCCTTCTTCCACCCTCCTCTCAATTCTTCTGTACAGAATTCTATTTCAAGATTTTTGACGCAAGAGTAGTTAAGCTAATTGTTCTGCATTCTTCACATTTATCTGCTCCTGCTTTCTTTGGAATCATGGCAAAAACAACAATAACACTCTTTTTGAAGTCTGACTGAATTTCTCCTTTTTCATAAATAGATTACATATGTCAAATATAATACAAATTTATTTAATTGATATACTCAATTTTAGCTATTGACTAGCTATAACAACAATAATTATATAATTGACTTAATGATTAATGTTGATCATATTGATTATTGATTATTGTTGATCGTATTGATTAATGTAATTGACTACAGGACCCATTGCCGGGTCCTATAGTAAATAAGTAAATAAGAAATTATTTATATTATTTGGTTTAAAATATTTTAATTTAATATTCCAGGTATATTTATTTGAATAATTATTAGAGTCAAACTTGCGTATAAGAATAATGAAAAAGAAATAAAATTAAATAAATAACTCTTGAAAAACTACGTCTCAGAAAGGATAGAATATACACCACCATCTTTAAACAATGAGACCTAATATAAACGTAACCAAATCCTACCAGCCTGGTTAAATCTTTTATCTTAATACAGTGTTACCTGAAGTAGGTAAAACTTTTATAAAAACCAACTATTCATTTTAAAACAGAAATTAATTTTACAAGAAGAAAAAGAAATTACGAAAATATTTTTTTTTATTACGGAATAAGTTTTTGCTTGAAATAATTATATCGCAATAATGATTCAAGTACTACTAATGATTTATGATAAATTTAAAAGAAAACATGTTTATAATCAATAATTTGATAGAAAATGATCCTTCGCCAATCTCCGTGTCGGAGAGGTAGCGTCTCGGCCTTTCATACGGAAGTTCCTGTTTCGAATTCTGGTCCGGCATGGCATTTTTCATAAGTTACAAAATTTCAATTTTATATTTCTTTGCACAAGCTTCGAAGCTTTATGGTTAATTAATCTAGAAAAAAAAACAGATAATTTACCAACGTACATATTACAGTAGATCAACACTTGAGACAATCATTACGTAAAACACACACACACACACAAAATTAATTAAACATAACATTTAGCTAGTATTATACTCATAAGTTATAGCCCACCGGTCTGGACTAGTGGTTAACGCGACATCACAAATTCGAAGTCAAAAGTTCTAAGGTTCAAATCCTAGTAAAGGTTATTTTTATACGGATTTCAATACTAGATCGTGGGTACCGGTGTTCTTTGGTGGATGGGTTTCAATTAATCATACTTCTCAGGGGTGGTCGGCTTGGGATTGTATAAGACTACACTTCATTCACTTTCGTACATATCATCCTCATTGATCCTCTGAAGTAATACCTTACGGAAGTTCCGGAGGCTAAACAGAAAAACAGAGAGATTAATACGTTATAATCGCCACTGCGGTAGTAGCAATGTTTCAGCCTTTTAACCAGAAGGTTCCAATTTTTAATCCTGATCAGGTTGGCAATTTTTCATGTGCTACAAAATTTTTATTGCATATTTCAACGTACATGCTTTGAGTTTATGTTCTGAAGCGATCTTTTTCCCCCTCTAAAAAAAAAAAATAAACAAAGACACTGAAATAAAAAAAACTATACATACTAAAATACACGCGAAAAAATATAAACTGTCTTTTACATAATTAATATTAATAACGAATAAAATTTATTTCTATAAACGTAATTTAAGTTAGTTTTAAGATTCTAATATTAAAACAATAAAATTTTAGAAATTTAAAAAAATTGTATGCCCCGGGTGAGGATTGAACTCACGACCTTAAGATTATGAGACTTACGCGCTGCCAACTGCGCTACCGAGGCAGAACAACTTTTAGTGAAGCTAATAATTATGTTACCCTATTAATTGTGTTACATTCAAGATAAAAGTGGTTGAAAGTTGTTAATTATTAATAGAATACAAAAAAGTTAAAGATTTCAAAAGAGGTATGTCATCTAAAGTATAAACAAATGACTCTCTTTTCTAAAAAGATTTATTGTAATCGGATTGGTCAAAATGTTGAACTAGGTTAATTCTCTTTACCTATAGTGTAAGCTTTATTACCGTATTATAGTATCAACGAATACAGATCTTGTACGTGTGTCATGGTGGGGAGAAAAAAACCAATCCCTTTTTAAAAAAAGTAATAATGTCATTAACTTCTTAAATTTAATAATAGCTAATAAAGAATAAGAATAACAAATTATTATTATTATTGTTATTATTTAATTGAAGCTGTTCTGAGTTTTTTTTTTTTTTTTTTAATTTTTGACATGCAGAAGGTGTCCTGGATCTTCTTCTGTAAGCGGGTACTGCTTTTTTTCTCAAAAATAACAATATAATAGCGCATTTTTACATTTATATAACAATAACATTTTTACCGATAAAGGACTAAATTTCCATATTGCGATCAATCTTGGATTAGTTTTCTATATCTTTTTTATTTGTACGATTTTATTCAATATATGCATTATTACTTATTATTATAAATATAGTCTAACCAAACTTTACCTACGCTCGCTTCGTTCGCTAACTTTGACTAGCGAGCGAAGGTTAAGTTTGGTTAGATTATATTTATAATTTCTCTGCAAATGTCTCCAAATACCCAATGATTCGGAAGAAAAAAAGATGAAAAAATTGATACCCGCTTACCGAAAAAAGTCCGTTTTCCTGAAGCATCTTCAAAATTATAATTCCAAGTGTAGTTTCTGGGGTCTTAATAAATTAAGGTTATTAATCAGGACTATATTAAGGTTTACTTTTTTAACTTTTCTGTTGCACTTTCTCCCCGTCTACGTTATTCCAGCTTCTCAGAATTTTATTTTAGTAGTAGGTTGTAAATGTCTCAAATGGGAGAAAGTAAAGGCGGTAAAAAAAAAAAAAAAAATTAATTTTTATTTAAAAAAAAAATATATATATATATATATAAAACAGTAAAAAAATAAAATATTTAGATCTCAAAATATTTTTATTTATTATTAGTTTTTTTTAAGTTTTAGGGGCATCAACTGCTGTGGTCATTAGCCCATTCTACATCAAATTCGAAAATAATAAAAAATTTATCCTTCCTTTCCCTAAAGGAACACAGGTGAATAGACAAAGACTAGTCTTGTCAAAAAGAGCATCTAAATATAGACTTGTCAATAGTTATTCAAACCCCTAAAATACAACATAACAAGGGTGTAAAGTTCCTTGTTATTTTAAAAACCTTTTGGCCATTTCTTACGAAAATTGGTCAAAACTGTCAAAACAAAACTTTTGTTTTGATGAAAATTAAACCGCACACTAAAAAGTTTATTATACATGACAAGGGAGTAAAGAGCCCTTGCCATTTATCATCACACAGAACATCATAATAAAACCTCAATAAAACATATAAAAATTTCAAACTATTAAAATCCGAAAAATTAAAAATATATTTTCATTACAATATTCTTCATTAATACTTATGATCTATCTCCTCTTAATTCTGTTTCCTTGGTTCCCTTTCGGCCATCCTTTATTACTTATTTTTTCCATCTTCCGAAGAGCCTCGATATCGATAGTCATTGTATCTGAGTCCTCGGAAATGAAGTCTTCAGTTCCTCCGCCATAAATCTCGGAGGATCTCCAGCTGTCGGCTCCGATAGCGCAGTCAGAAGTATATCGCAGTCTAAACTGGATGTACTCTTTGCTAGAACATGTGGGGCGGCCTTGTGTTTCTCCCTCTCAGTTAGAGGCCTCCGTGATTTCACAAGCTCCATTATTGTTTTTCTAAATCTTCCTTTTCCAAAATCCGTATTTCCGATTTCGTAGATCCCGGAATTGGGATTTTTTCAATGTGAATTTTAATTTCAGATTTCTTCTGCATTTTCGTTTGAATTTGCTTCGTCTTTAAATTAGTCGAAGAGGTTCATAATTCGTTGGAGTAGGATACTTTTGCTTTGGCAGGTCTGCTTTTATTTTAGACGACTTTGGACTGCTGTCCCTAATTTTTCGGTTCTTCAATTTTTTGATCAATTATTCTATCCACTAAGATGGCTAAAGCTGGCTCCAGTTATGTAACCCTTTGGTTTAAAGTACTACTGCAAGAGCAGTAAAAAGTATCTTTTGTTTACAGGCTACTGTATGAGAAGCAGAAACCTGTGCATAAGACGTGGTCTTTAGTGTTCTGCTATGCACGATTTTTCTTGATTCAAAATAACTGACCTTTTAAATGGTCTTTACCTCCTGTATCGTAATTTTGTTCTTATATTTCTGAAAATTTCTTGATCTTGCGCTATGTTGTCGGTTACAGTTAAGACACATCGCGGTTCCCTGCACGAATCATCCGGATGCAACGGGTCTCCACATATGAAAATCTGTTTCCTCCTGCATCTCCCTGCCGTGTGTCCAAATTTTTGAAATCCGAAACACCACAATGGTGTTATTATTATTATGACATAATGCTATTATTATTAAAATCTTAATGCCCATACATCCTGTATAACAGGACGGATTGCACCCTGGACATCAACAGTCGCTGTTTACTGGCCTGTGGTCAGCCGACATTCGCCATGAGCTGGCTGAGAGCGGTTACGGGCCATCCAGCTTTGTCAGCGGCTCTCCGAAACTGCTTAGCAAAGCTAAGTTTCCGGTCATCATAGTTGTTGAGAATGCCTCAGCCTGGAGCATACACAAGAGTGCCCGTGGTTGGGGTACTTCAGATGAATTATCCGAGCCCCTCTTAGGTATGAGAGGCCGCGAACGGGTGGGGGGAGGGACACTCGTGCATTTTTCAATGCGTATTCCGTCCCTTTAGGTTAGATATGGGGGGATGGGTAGTCTCTTGGAGGAGGGATGTGGTGGCTCACCACAAGCGGGGAGTCGACACGCCCTAACGACCCCAAGTGGACCCCGAAGGGGGGTTCCGCTGCAGGAGCCCAAGCGAGAAGGGCAAATGGTTAGGTATAATTTGCTGCCACGACTCTCAGGGCTGACTGATGAGATGCCGAAAGGTAATTCCAGTCGCCCCTGAGCAACTGTGAGGGAGGTTTAGTCGGTAGTCGGTCGGTAGGGAGCTATACTGTTTCATGGTAGCCACGACTCCATGTCCAGTGCCCGCTTAGCGTTATGCTAGGTCAGGGCGGCTAGCGTCCTGGCTTCGAACCCGACACATCCTGCAGGGAGTGCGTCAGTGCATTCCTGGCCTCACCGGTCAAAAAAAAAAAAGTTTCTGATCACCATAGTGAGGTACTTTGGCGTCTTGGTCTCGAAACCCTCGTCTCCGACCCGCAAGGGGAGGATTGTATCGATATGATTCTTCGTTAGAACCACGATCTCTGTTTTGTAGAGCCCTCACAGCTGTAAAGCTATGCTGAAAGACGGAAAATATGGTAGTCAGTTAAAAAATGTTTTTTTTTTTGCATTTCTCGACATTCCATGATACAGAGACCCTATCCCCTCCCCCCAAAAAAATGGGTGTAGTATTGCTTGTGCTTACGTAGTACTTATGCAAATGTGTTAGCGTGTTTGCAATTTATTGATTATACATTCTTCTGTGGAATTTATATTTAGTTTCTCTTATTTAACAAAGTAAAAATAGATAAATCAAAACACTTTCTTGGGAAATGATTTTGGCGGGGGGTAGAGCAGAAAACTAAAAAGAAACAGTTCTTTTAAAATTTTTCCATGAATT
This sequence comes from Zanna intricata, assembly GCA_010016005.3. Classification (NCBI taxonomy): domain Eukaryota; kingdom Metazoa; phylum Arthropoda; class Insecta; order Hemiptera; family Fulgoridae; genus Zanna; species Zanna intricata. The sequence continues at coordinate 4,953 of JAAAKQ030234533.1, read as the reverse complement.
ATTTTTTCACTATAAATACCATTACCAGGAAACTATAACAACTATGTTGTCAGCTTTTTTACCAGTATTATGAAACAAATTATTATTCTGAAATTTATTATTATAACTTTAATTTAACTAGAACTAATTCTGAACTGCATTCGGAAAGTTGCTGTGCACTGGAACTATGGAAATATAATGATAAAACTTTCTTAATTATAACTTTGCATTTTTATTTGATTATTTTATGGTAACGGATATTAAAATAACCGGAATACTTTATAAAATGTGTTGAAAATTACTTCCTTACAACAATGCACACGTTTTAATTTGTTTTCAAACACTTTAACTAGCTGATGTACTGGAATATCTCATAGGTAAGTGATTATTGCGGTTTTTAGTTCGTAAATCGTGCGATGGTCTGTTGCGATACACTGCTTGTTTCGCTGGTTCCCATAGAAAGTAATTTGGGAAACAAATCGGACAGTCATGCAGGTTTCAAATCCTTTGAAATAATTCATTCACCAAAGACATTTCGTTAAAACGTTATTAACTGTTAGCTGTGTATCCTGAGGCGCAATCTTGTTGGTACCAACCATCTGTTTGTCTTTTACACCATATTTCTCGACGAAAACTGCTAAAAATACAGATCTGGGACCTATTGTTTCCAATTTTTCAGGCAGATTTCATAGATAATCATTAAGTTTACCTCTTAAATTCGATACCAAGAATCATATAGTTTGGATCAATGTTACCGAAGGTGCCAAAATAAGGGCAAAATCTTACGCCAGCCGGTATTCGCTAATGAAGCATTTCCGAAGCTGTGTCTATATGAAATTTTCTTCTTTATTTTCCCCAGTAGAAAAAGTCTTGAACATTTGTTACGTTCTTTGTGAATCATCTTTGTAATGATACATTTTAATGTTATTAATATAGATTTCAAATTGGCTGCATAGATATTGCGTCAGAATAATTTTGGTTGTAGATGATTAAAATGATGAATTTTTTATGTTTTTTTATTTTGATATTGTGAAGTACTGATTTAAATCAAAATTATGAAATATGATTAAAATAACTAAAAAAATCTGATGTGGACACTACATGACTTCCTTGCATGAAAATCCAAAAATAATATGATTCTAAATTATAATTTTCAATTAATATTAAATAATCAGATGTTCATCAAATCTATTATATATAGCACATGAAATAATGCCTATTAAGTTACACATATGCATTTTTAAAAGTCCATTCATCCAGTTTTATTTCACTAATGTAATGGTATAGAAGTTGTTGGAGTAAAGTAGTCGAGCGCGGAGGACCAGTATTTAATATATTATGTATAGTAGCTGATGTGATGTAGTTTTTAAATGAATAAAAACCAGCTCTTGATTAAACGATTATTTATTGTAATACATTATTTGTATGCGTCGATGAGGTTAACCGTTTCGTATAACTTAACTGTTTCATATAATTTGCCCAAATGAATAATAATTATTATTATTTTCTACTTATGAATAATGAACTTATTAATCGAAATAATTAGCTTATGAGTAATAAAAAATTTAAGAATGATTTCGCTTATGAATATTCGGCTGCTACGGCCGACGACTTGAATACAACTGCAGTTTTATGGTTGGGTCTGCCGACGTCTCTCTCTTTATCTGTTTAGCCTCCGGAATTACCGTAAGGTGTTACTTCAGAGGATGAATGAGGATGATGTTATGAATTTGAATGAAGTGCAGTCTTGTACAATCTCAGGTCGACCACTCCTGAGAAGTGTGGTTAATTGAAACCAACCACCAAAGAACACCAGTATCCACGATCTAGTATTCAAATTCGTATAAGAATTTTTATCTTATCTTTACTAGGACTTGAACCTTAAAACTCTCGACTTCGAAATCAGCTGATTTGCGATGTCGCATAAACCACTAGACCAACCGGTGGGTAAACGTCTAGCGTCTGCCGGCGACTGGATTACTACTACCACACTGGCGTCATGAATCCTACTGCCTATTGTCTATACTAATATCTGAATACGACTCGTAATCGGAACAGGAACGAACCGATACAATTTATATCTAAGTTAACGTTATCAACGCATTGATTAAACATAACACTAATAACTTCTGATAATTTTTATATATATTTAATTTTTATTATTGAATTATTTAAATTATTATTTATTTAAATTATATTATTTGTTGTAAAAATTGTTTTACAATCACGGGTAAATAATTATTAATCAATCAATATATTTAAATTTAAAAAAAAAGTTTAAAAAAAATTATAGTATAAGTTAAAAAAAATAAAAAAGTAGATGAAGTCTGATTCTGACCGATGTGCCTTTCCTTGAAGATCCAAATATTTCATAAACAAAACATTTATTTGCCTATAACTGTGGAACTAATGAAAATAAGTACCACTTACGATATACCGTTGAAAATCTTTCAATCAGAGTTTATTACTACACTTAAGAAAAAGCCCAAAGTTCAATTTTTGGGGGATTATGGGTTTTTTGGACACTTTTGGTCCAGTCGATTGCAGCTAAAAGGGGAGATGATCAAGTAGATGTTAGAAGTCCTAAATTCATAATTTCAATATCCTAATGCTAATCGTTTTTTAATTATATAAGATACGTATGTATATATACGTACAGACGTTACGCCGAAACTAGTCAAAATGGATTCAGGCATTGTCAGAACGGATATTTCCATTGAAATCTGAAAACCGAAATTTTTCGCAATCACAATACTTCCTTTTACTTCGTATAAGAAGTAAAAAGTATTGTACATATGGACATTTATCACTATAGAAATGTACAAATGTCAATAATATTTTAAATAAAACTGAAAAAAAAAGTTTTTTTTTGGACTTCAATGATTCAAAAAGATCTAAGAGAAATGAAAATATCTGAAGAAAAAAAAGGATAACGTTCAGAAAATTGGTGCAAGATTTCAAGGGTTTCGAAAAGGAGAGAAAAAATAAAACTCTAACAACGTCTCATCTAAAGAGAGAAAGTAAAATTGAAACGAAAGAATAAAGACTATTGATAAAATAACCGGCGCGTACAGTACAGTAAAAGAAGATGATGGTGCTCTTGTGTTAGTGGTAATGTAGATTGGACGGGGTATGCGGCGACAGCAGTGAGTCGAGTAGATCGCACGGTACGTTGGATGCGGTGGAAATGAAACGTAGATACAGAAACAGAGTATTCGACCGTCGTCGACGATTGATAACTAAATGACGTCACAACTATAAGTGACGTAAGTAACAGCTGATTCGGTGACAGGTGCATACGCTATTGACCACTAGCGCACACGTCGTGATCCCCGACAAACCATTTAATATATATGCTTAGCGTCTCGTGGCGATTTTTGATTACGAGTCAGTTGTTTTTTTCTCCATGCAAAAGTTTATCACAAAAGTGTCCTGCACAATGCACCAAAAAACGTTTTCACTTCAAAAATCATACCTTCCTTCATAGACACAGTATCGAATCGGTTTAAAGTGGTCGTTAGTCTTCGAAACACAACCTAAAATTTTTGCCTGATATAATTTTTGATATGACCAACTCTTACTGCAAAGGACACCAAAATTTTGCTGAAATTGTAAAAAGATGAGGCTTGTCAAATGCTAAACATATGAATCGTTTTTTCACATGCAACAATTGTCGTATCGTGTAAATTTGATGATTTCCTTAACTTTAAGATGGTAATCTTTTTTAATCCCTACTACCGAAAAGGATCCCTACTACCTACTAGCCGAAAAGGATTATTTTAAATTTAAATGAAATGGTTTTTTATTTGTATTTAATTGATAATGGCCCCGAAACTCGGAAAGCCGACCCATGATGTAGCTTCATACGGTTTTACAAGCCTGTTACCTATTGAAAGATATCTTCTTCTGAGGCTATGGCAGATTTTGGTGGAAGGGCGTTGTTATCTGATTATCAGTTCGGCTTCAGAGGTGATCATTCAATAATCGAAACACACAGATTGTCAACATTATCAGCAAGTGGCTAGAAGAGAAGATGCTTTCTTCGGCTTACGGACCGTATTACATGATCCTATACAGCTACCTGAAAAGACCTTTTCCTCGGTGAGATACAATCAACAAGACTTGTCTTAATACTTTGATACTGGGTTGGGTATTTCTTAGGGCTCAATTCTAGAACCGGTTCTATACTTGGTTTTAACAGCGGATTTCCCTACTTCAGAGAACATCATAATTGTGTCGTTTGCAGATGACACGGCGATCCTGGCTGTGAATGCCCACCCTATGGTAGCTTTTGCCAAACTACAAACTATATCGGACCTAAGTAACGAATTGGTAGCTAAATGGAAAATGAAGGTTAATTCGACATCTATGCATGTAACGTTTCTGATGAGGTGGAATAATAGGGATAATAGTGTGTGTGTATATATGTATGTATGATTCTGGTTTTTATGCAGGAGGATGTAACTATCATGTTCTAATAAGCAGACACTCAGCAAACAGCAATCGCTGTATTTAACGATCCTGAAACCGATTTGGACCAACAATGGGACACAAGTTTTTTTTCTTTTTTTTTTTTTAAAGGTGAACAACGCTAAGGCGTTATTATCACCCGAATTAAATGCCTATTGGTAATGAAAGAAAAAAATATATATTCAAAGTACTAAAATTAAAACAAACAAAAAGGAAAAATTAAATTTAAAAATAAATAAATTTCATTGAAACTTTACAACAAATATCACATAAAATAAAGTTAAAATTTTAAGAAATAAAAGCTAAGACTAGGTTAAAATAAAATGAAACTTAAAATTAAAGCTAAAACTAAAACTAATGTCACAGGTCAAAAGTACATACAACTAATATCACAGAAAAAAATAAAATAAAATAAAATTTAAAGAATTAGATTAAGATTAGAAATATAATTAAAACTAATATCACACGTGAAAAACTATGTAAAACTTAAAATTAATATAACAA
>JAAAKQ030234522.1:0-11212 GCA_010016005.3 Zanna intricata | reverse complement strand
CACACACACACACACACACACACACACACACACACACACACACACACACACACACACACACACACACACACACAGGCGCGCGCGAGCGCTTAATACTGTCTGAATAACATAAAACAAATATCAGTATTAAATTATTCCAATGATCAAAAATGTATCCTTAGGAAAAATCATTTTTATTACATAATATTTATATATGAAGAATAATATTGTGTATCATACTGTAATATTTATTCGTAAAATACTCATTGAATTTATTATTTAAGTTTTTAAATTTATTTTAAAGATATATATCGTCAGATATATATCTTTGATTCTTGATTCTTTGATTCATGTGGACTTCTATTTATACAAACTTTTAATATTTTGATAAATTACCCTGCTGAATAAAGTCAATGAAAGTTATCCATAATTTTTTACAAAAGAGATATACAATAATTTGTTACTTTACATTGTATGTTACAATGTTTCTTAAATTTATGATGAATGAAATTCATTTTAGGCATTAATCAGAGTTGATTTCTCTGGGAGTAATAATATTTGTTATACAGTTATTCACTGTACAGAACAAATTAAAGGTATCAGTTGTACAACTTAACATCACCTGTTTTTATGAAATCTATGTACACTATATGCGACAATAGGATTCACTCAGTGATGAGTAAAATAAGAAAAATCTTTCTTATCCAGCCACAAATACAAACAATTTTAACCAATTTGAAATCAACAAACGTACATTTCAACCAATCTCAATTCCTCATTTAGTAACCAATCACAGCCCGAAAATAACCTGACCAATTGGAGCGCACTATTTTTTTTCTTTTGAATTTCATCCTTATTTGTTTTGGGTTTTTCTGAACATTAAACAAATGAAAAAATATCAAGTAAAATTATTATTTAGAATATATTATTTATTTAATTCATTATTATTACATTTTAAATAAAATACAATTCAATTATTGATTTTTACAATTTTCTTCTATCATTTTTACAATAAAAAAATACAAATAACTAACTATGAATTTCAAAAACTAATAACATATTTCTAAATTAAAAAACTAAACTTGCAATGTTAAAAAATAATCGTCTATTAGTGTAAGAACAAAGGATTTATTTTTGCAGAGAATTGACGTTAAGTTTTAAACAGTACAATATTGTACAATCAATTATTTATAATAAATTTCATAAAGATAAAAAACTTAGACCGGCTTCAGTGAATTGGCCAAGACAAAAAATTAGATTTCTCTAAAACCAGTAAAACAATAGTTCTCACAACCGAATTAGGTTAGGATAAATTAAGTTGAGGACAGCTAAAAAGTAATTAATACAAAGATTAAGGTCAATTACGGTTAAAAACTTATCACAAAGTATTTCTATTAGCAACAAACACAAAAGAAAAGGAAACAATTGAAACCTAAGCTTGTAAGGTGAGAAGGAATGAATGAATTTGGTCGGTGGATTTTATATTATTACATCTAATTTTGGATAGACGGTAAAAATTCAAAGGGAATACAAAAATTAAATGAAATTAAATAATTTATTTAGAAGAATATGTGATGTATCGAATAAGATGAGATGAAAAATACTAACAAAGAAAAGAAAGAAATAGGAAATAAATCAAAACAATAAAACAATTAATGACAAAAATATTTATTTATGAATAAATTAATTTCAATTATTTGATTAAAAGTTAATAGCGCATGATTTTGTTATTTATCGGTATTAATATATAAAATGTAATTGAGATTTGATAGGCCTATCTAATCCTGACCGTATACGATCGCTAAAGAAAACTTTTTGCTGCAATTTTAATGTTTTCTATCATACATCGAAAAATCACCATGATTTTTATAAATTCATTTTGTTAAAATTTAATGAACACGACAACAGTTGAAATACAGTATCTAAGAAAATTACGTATGCAATCTGTCGGATATTTCTCGAAAGTATCTAGTCTTATAATATTTACAATCCATCTGAGTAAAATATGGAACAGAAATAACTTACTGCAGTCATTTTCTTTTGTAATAACGACCTCCATAAATTTAGTTTATTTGACTGATGTGCATCGGTGTCTGAAAATAAACATGGTTCCGTTTATTTTTGTTCGGTTTTTAAATTATTTTAATGTACATATAACATGTGAAAAAAAACTTCTAGCATTAACCGATGTGGAAATTCTTCCGTGTTGCATATGATTAACTAAGACAATAAACGTTCGAAAATGGCCAGTGTTATAACCATTATTAGTCGATATACGTACATTTTTTTTACGTATAACTTATTTATTATCCGGTAATAGCTCATTATGTATTAGTCAACTTACATCTTCTGTAACAATAACATATTTTATAATTAATTTTAAAATAAAAATTAAACAAGTGTGTTTGTTTGTATACTTTTTTCTCGCATTAACCAGAAGTATTAGATTCCATCATATTGAGCTTTTCTCCTAAGGAACTGCGTTTATGTATTGAATAATAAAATTATTTGGCTTTCAACCCGTTATTGTTTCTTTCTCTCTACCACCAGAAGAAAAAACACCAAAAAAAAACTTCATAAAATAATCCTAAGACAAGTTTTTCAAATTCTATTTTCATTAATCACTCATTTTATTTTTTTTTTTTTTTTTTATTTATTTTGATGATGCAAATCACGTAGTTATTTGAGTCTAGATAATTAAATTTTATCTTGAGTACAGATAATTGAAAAATTATTTAAATCACAAAAATTATAAGAGCTTTGTTTCAGTTCAAATATCATCATTATTTATGATAACATTACTATAAATCATTACTTTTATTAAATTTCCAGTTTATTATAGCATTACACGTAATCGACTGAGATAAACTAAAAACTTATGATTTTAATAAGACATTCTATAAGTTAAAAAAGATAATCAATAGATAAGCAAATTATAATTTAATAATTACTAGTTAAAAAAATGAAGTACATCTCATTACTCTGATTAATATTAGTAATCACTCTTTGTTATAGGGTATCTAAAATGCACTTTAAATAATGTTAATTATAAAAAGTTCGCCATAAACCAAAAGGATTAAAAATATATCTCCAATAAATACATAGAGTAAGTATCATTAATTACTATTGTTCTGAAATAAGAATCAGCAGATTAAGGATATTTCAATGACTCATTTCTTTTGGGGGATGTATTAAAAAAATCCGAAAATTAAATTAAGTTGAACCTGTAGGTTTCTTAAAATCTATTTAGCCGTTTTAGAGTTCTGCTCTGGCAAACAGATAAATAGCTAAAAATTAGTCTGTTTCTTTTTTTATTTATTACAATAGAATATATTTTTAAACAAGTATATATCCTAACAAAATAAAGGATAGAATTTTCAGTTTTTTTACCTATACACATAAATTTTATATTTATCTTTTATTTTCTGTTCTAAGTCAAATTCATTTCATAAAAGAGAAGAATTTTCTATAATGTCTATTATAGGAATTAAGGTGTTCTTTTATTAACTTCTTCAGGTATTCTTTCTTATTTTGTATAAGCTGATTTTCAAAAATTTCCCTCGGTTTTGAAAAATCCCTATGCTGATAGATTAAACCCTTAACGTGTCTATAATAAACATTCCGTTTATTACTAAGTGGAAAGACAATTAAGAATTGTTGCAGATATTCACAATCACCCAAGATTATCGGCAGGAAGAAAAATTAATTTCAGAATTTTTGCATGTATTAACTGCTACAGTCTGTCTCAAAATAAATTTTACCGTATTAAAGGTCTCATGACAAGTATAATTTACGTTGTATAGAGACTTTATGAAATGTATAAAAATTTATTTTTAAATTCTTAAGTTTCGCGAAACAAGTGACACACCAGTGTGTCGCGACATACAGGTTAGGAATCTTTGTGCTAAGGAATCAAAACATTTAGTTAGAATTTTAAAAGAAAATAATACAAAAAGCTTCAAATTATTAAATTGAAAAATTAAAAGTTAGGAAAATTTATAAAATAATATTTTCATAGATGGAGATAATATTGTAATTTTTTCAGTTATATTTTTCGTAGTTTCACCGACGAGTGTAGTTTTTAAACCACTAAAGAAAGACAAACGAATAAAATTTTCATTAAGTCCAAACCACTTTAGTGATAAAAACACTTCAACATTAATGTAACTCGTCAAGCAAATTTTTTTAGAAAATTATTGCAAGTTTTTTCCCAAAATAAACCATTTAAAAAAAATATAATACACTCATTCAGAATATATACTAGAATCTTACAGAATTTTGTAACCAGTATATTAGAATTATCGACCTCAGGAGCTAAAAATGACGAAAAATACAAAACTTTAGGACACATTTTTCACTGACAGCGATTTTTTCTCAAAAGTACATTCAAACTGTTTGTGAGTTATTAAAATTTTATCAGCGCTACAGTTTTTCATGCAACGTGACATAATTTTAATAATTCCCTTTGAATTTTAAGCTGTTTGTAATTTCAGTAACTACTTGATTTCATTTTGTCTTCTAATATTTTGATGATATACACATGCATGGTCTACATATCAAAAAGATTTATACTCGTTCTAGTAATTATCGATTCTTTTTTTCTTTTTATACAGAAATGATCTATTTAATATAATATTTTATAATTTTCTATCCAAGTAATAAGCATTGTTTAAACAATTTATTAATATTACTGATTTATTTGAATAATTTTTGTTTATTTATGAATTCATATCATAAAACTTACAAAATTATCAATTTTTATAAAAAGTGATTAACATATATATATAAATATATATATGTACACACACGCGCGCGCACATTTTTTAAAGATTTAATTACCTTTCGTTGTGAAGTTTTTTTACTGGCTGTATTAACATTAAGTTTAATGTAAATAAAACTTTGTAATTCTCTATAAGTTTTGTTACTAAAATCTTCCGCATTTATTAGTCATGCAACAAAGTTATTAGTATTTTAAATACTGTTTAACTTCGTTGTAACGGGTTCTTGTATCTAGTCTATCGACGCAAAATGGTCCCCTTTCAAGTCCATCTTTAATTTGGGAAACAGGAAGTAGTCATGGGGACTCAAATCAGGTAGGTGGCTGAGCACAGAAAGTTTTTTTTTTTGGCCAAAAACTGAGTGTTAATCGCCGCGGTATGCGCTGGTGCGTTATCGTGCATGAGAAAAATAAACGATCTCTCCACAACTCGGGTCTAATACGCGCAATTCTTCTGTAAAGGCGATCCAGCACTTTTTGGTAGAATGAAGCATTCACACAGTAGTACCTTGAGAAAAAATTCTTTGCGGACGATGCCTTTGGAGTAAAAAAAATGACCAACATTTTCTTATATTTTTATTTTTAAAATTGCAATTTTTTTTGTTTTCTCTACCCTCCGCAAAAAATTTATACCACCGAAAACAATAGTACGAGACATAACAGATCCATCATAAGCCAATTTTAACATTTCGAACGTTTCCGTCGCATTTTTACCGGCTTTAAAACAAAATTTAATCGCAACACGTTGTTCGTTATTTTTATTCAACGTGAAATTATGACTGTGATCACTTTGATACTACCATGCGAACTGCTACTGAACAGCTGGATATGATTCGATGGACTTGAAACTTCGTATGGGGGAGAGGAAGGTTGTAGTAACTAGTTCTCAAAATTTCATGAAAATAGCGCTACTAGTACCGAGTTTATAGCCACAGTCTTAAAACTTATGGGACATATTGTGTATATTTATATAATAGATATAGTACAAAAATCCAAATAACTAAAAAAAAAAAAAATAAAAAAGATATAGAGTGAAATATACAGTTTAATTTAAATTAAAGTATTTAATTTAATTTAATTGTAATTTAAATTATTTAATTTAAGTGTAATTACAGTTTAATTTAAATTTTGAACAATTTAGTCTTTATTCTTGCTGGCTCCAAAATGTACCAAGAATATTATTACCATTATAAATTTGGAAAATTTTGGAAAACGTTTGTAAAAGTTTTTTTTTACTTAAGGTCATTTCGATCACTACACAATAATCATATTAGATATTCAAAATCAATAGATAAATAAGCAAATTAAACATAATTAATCAATAAATTAAAAGATATAAATAAATACTAATTAACAAACACAAAATACTACGAAATACTGTAAAAAGAATATTTCTTATAGCCTATTTAGAGAAAATTTAAAAAATGCAAAAAAGCTATTGTCGTTTTAGGCAGTGCTAACCGGTACTAGAAATACAATAACCATTAATTTAAACAAAAGGAGCTTTTATTTTTATCTTTTTTATCTACTTCTTTTATCTTCTAAAATCTTTTTATGGGTTTTTTGTAATGTTTTCAATAATATTTAACTTAGATTTTTATCTACAGTACCTTTACAGTAATTAAACGTGACATTTTTAAAAAATAAAAAATTAACGAAATTTTATACTTATTTTTTAATAAATTAATCATAAATATTAGTTATATAGATCATAAAAACATTTAAAAAAAGAAAACTCAAAAATTATTTACTCATAATAATTTATGTAGATATTTATTAATAATCATAATTAAAAATATATTATTTTTTATTTGTCAGTGAATAAATAGGATGTCTTATGAAACCGATATTCATGTAGTAGAGATTCGTTTTTTCTAGAAAGCGAAGATTTTCAAAGGACGATATAGGTGTGAGGGATCCGAATTAACAATGCACACAGAGCGAGGCGAGAAGAGTATCAAGGGTGGGTGTTGATTAGGGATGCTGGCAGAATAAGAACGGTTTCAGCATTTTTTACGGGCTACTGAAGCCGGCCTCGCGCGTCCCCTATCTGGTCGTGCTTTAACTCTCCCCGACTTGTGAATGAAGGCGACATGTGAGTTATAGAATTTTTAGAGAAACGAAATTGAATAAAGAAAGAAGAAAAAAGAGAGAGAAGGAAAGAAAATAAGAAAGAAAAAAAAAGATTTGTTTGAGATTCGGTACGGCCGAGTAAATCACCGGAAGAACGTTTCGTTTTCAAAGCGTTGTGTTACGGCACGTTTCGATTCTTCCACCTGCAGATAAACTTATTTTATAGCATTACAATGATGCCAAGTTCAGGAATTCTCTGTCGGGGTTTCGACATCACTAACAAGGCAGAAGGTATCTGTAACTGAATACTCAACGCCTTCTAAATCACCTCACTCCCTTCCGATCTGTGACTTTACTCGCTTTTATTTTGAATAGATTTGTTTTCAAACAGAGTATAGACTATCATGATTTTTATCTCTTTACAAGAAGTCTGTTATCAAACAGATGAATTATCTGACATCTAGGTTATCGATTTTTAGCTGCTGTCGATAGTAATTTTAGCTAATAAAATTTTGTTTGAGATTAAAAGAACGCGTTTAATTTTATTTATTTAAAAAAAAAAATATTAAATACTTATTTCAAATAAAGTCGGTAGAAATTTAAAAATACATTTCAAGTAAAATTGTAAACGCATGCCGCTTGAAAAAACATTACATTAAATTTTCACTCGATCAAAGAAGACTGCTGATAAAAGTACTTAGTCAAAATAATAAAATAAAAGCTATAAACACCTGCATTAGAAAACTATGATGACAGTTTTTTAATCTAAAATTAGTGGATTAAATAGATTTTGTTATGTATATTTTTTCTTTTATTTTATTATTATTATTTTCGTTAAACAGAGAGCAAAAAGCCTGAAAACAATTCATTAAACCTTGTGGGAAGGGCGAATTTCTTTCTTGTGGGAACTTATGGAAATATTTTCCTAAATTTAGATTTAATAAAAAATATTTAAATAAACGTTTTGAAAATTTTAATGTCTGCCGTTTATCTGTATATATTTTTATTTTAAATTCGTCTATAATGAGAAAATTACGACAAATTAATTACCATTATTAATTACATCAATGTATTTATAGTTTATATAAAACAGAAGCGTGAATACAAATTATTTAACAAATAGATTAAGTAAATGATAACATTTAACGATAATTAGGCTTCTTTTGAAAATCAACCAGAGAAGATTGAACCAGCATATTTTATTAAATGATAGCCACAATTATTTTAGGAAAATTTCATTAACTTCCCAAACAATATCTGTAATATTTCAGTAAAATAGTATTTTATTCTTTTTCTGAAAAACTATATTAGGCATATTTTCATTAAATGCAACAATCTCATGAAATTATTAAAGTGTACTTTTTTATATATATTTTTAAATGTCTTGGCTTATATGTGAGACATGAATTTTTCATAGATGATTTACACAGATTTTATGTAACATTTTTAATTAATTATTGTGCATAACTCACAAAATTAATCCAGACACATTTTTTCCCTATTTATACAAAAACATTGGAAACAAAAAAAAAAACCGTTTTTAGAACTTTAAATTATCGACTACCGTTTTAAAAATATTTATCGAAAGGACTAAATGTTGATTCACTGTCGGTCTTTAATTACAGAAGTTTATTCAAAACAAGAAAAATATAAAAATCTATTAAAAAAAAAAACTTCTACATAAGTGAATTATAAAATTAATCTCGATTTTTTTCATATAATTTTCAATTGTATCTAGCTTTAAAAGCGGAATTTCCAAAATAACGAAATAAAAATTACAGATTTATAAATTTTACTATACTGAAAATATTGTGTTCGCTCTTAAAATCAGGTGTGATCAAGTACTATGAAATTAGGATATATATATATACTAGCATCCTCGTTGCGGTTTCACCAGCGCTATATGGTTTTACTTGCGTTTCCCATCACGACCAGCGGATTTTAAGCCGGTTATGGCTCCCTTCCCTTCCCTAGACCCCCTTATGTTCATTAAACTCGTGCATGTGGCAATAATAATGATAAATAAAAATTAAAGCCTGTTTAATTTATGAAAACTGTCAGTGTATTGTAATTTCTTCAGAACAACAGTTTGGTCAATACAGGATTTTAGATTCCCATCGAGAATCGCTTGCGAAATATATGATCAGAATTAAAAACATAAATTACCATCATAATATTACAAACCTAAACCCCCTAAAGATTGATTCAATAGGGGTAGCGTAAAACGGCAAAAATTTTAAAAATAATTTATTATTTTTTACACCTTAAAATATAACAATTCAATACACCCATAAATGGTTTTTAGATATTTATCTGAACAGTATTTGCAAATTCAAATCGATTTAATATTTCGTTTAATGCAGTTGAAAATATGGAAAATTATAGTTAAATTATTTTTTTCCCTTTCTTCACTCCTTTCATGGTCGAATTTCGAAAATGTAAAAATCAGTTTCTAGATATTTACATGATGATTACACTCACCAAAAATCAAGCCGATATCTTCATTTGTTTCTAAGAAATTAAAAAACTAGTAAAATTATATGTTACCCCATTTTTACCCTTTAAATTCAGGATTAAAAAAAATCCTTTCTTAGTTTGCACTTAAGGGAAGAACACTTAAGAAGTTTACATAACAAGAAGAACTTGTATAAAACTTTTCATCAATTTATCATCAGTAGTTTTTGCTAGGCGATGATTATGAATTATGAATCACTCACAACATATTATTAATATATATATATATATATATATATATATTTATATATGAAAGAACATCCCTCTACTTTAGAACTTTTGGTGTTGTTTTATTTCTCTTGTACCATTTATCTGTGGTAAAGTAGCTAATTCGATTAGCCTTCAGACTCTTTAAGTCAACAGGCTTGTTTTAACCAAGCCTACTGTACCTCAATCTATAAAATACTTTACAGTATAAACTAGTATTTCACACATAGGAAGGAAGAATCTGTTATTTTTTTTTTTACAATGATCGACAAAGGGTTTACTTCCTTTTTCTCCAGCTTCACGTGTACTTCATTTAGTATGAGAGTATTACACGGTATTATTAATTGATAAATAAACATCAGAAACAATAAAATTACTTGTGGGAGAAGATTGTATTGTATAGATTGTATAGATGATATTGTAAAATGAATGCTACTGTGTATGGGTGTATACGTTCGTCAGCGTGTATATATTTAGTTGTTGTGCGGAGAAATAAAGGGATTGTGGTAGGCGACTGGGGTGGTTATGTCGGGATTTCTTTATGTAGAGAGAAAAACAGGGTGAGTGAGAGATTAAGAGAGGAGAAAGAGAACTAGAGAGAAACCCGTGTTCGGTGTAAAGCTTCAAAACAGGAAGTCGAGTAAAGTTGGATGTGACGTGGCGGCCGGCGTTCCACCGGCTTGCCCCTATCCAGTACTGTTCAGGAAGGAAGCGTTGTCCGTCCGTGTGGCGTTCTTTCTTCTCTGTTACAGTAACCGCCTCCAATCCTTCGTGTACCGCGACCTCTTATTATAACATTATGTTGTAACATAAAAATATGTATTAATAGATACTGTAACACGCCTCTTCAGTTCTTTTTCTTTTTTTAATTTTCTTGAATACAGTTCAATTTCTACTCAATTTTATGCGTACCATTATAATAACCGTTTAAGTTAATAGCTATCACAGCATATGAAAAGGCTTGTCTTAATTTTGTTTGCTAGGGAATATAATTGGTAATGTATTACCAAATTCGAAAGCTCGAAGAAATTCGAAAGCCCGATTTTTTGAAAAAGGTTACTTAAAAATATACTTATAGTTATAATCTACAATTATAACTATATATAACTATACTAGTTATAACTTGTAGTTATAAAATAACTTATAGTTATAATCTGATAATTAAACATTTATTTGTGCATTTTGTTGAAATAACGGTCCTCCTTTCCGTATATTAAAATTCTTGGGTAGTTCTTCTTTCTTTAACTGATATTAATTTTAATTCAACTCCGAAAATATAAATAATATTTGGATCAAAAAGAAAACAAAATTATACGAAATGTATTCAGAATCTAATGAAATGTATTTTTTGTACATTTAACTTACTAATAACTGATAAGAGTGTCCTCTCATCAGTCAAAGGTCCAGTTATTATTAATATAGAGTGTATCAAAACTGCAAGGCAATCTCTCGGAAATGGATTCTGTATCTAAAAATAAGAAAAAAGTTTCCAATAAACATATGCCTAAAACGTTTTAGAAAAATTAGAAAATTGCCTAGAAAAGTGCAATTTTCGTCTTCAATTTTTTGCGGTTTTTACCATTTCTCTCAAAAGCCGCAAAGAATACAGTGTTGGGATTAATTTTATTGAATTTTTCAGGTTAAAAAACATAAGAAACCATA
>JAAAKQ030234500.1:0-11213 GCA_010016005.3 Zanna intricata | reverse complement strand
ATAAGGTAGCACTTAAAACACTTCCTTGAGGCACTCCATTTTCCAAGATGACGCTATCCGAAAGAGAATCTCCAACCTATTGATTTTTTGCAAAATGGATCAAAAATGGAATAATGAGTTTGCATTAAACTTTGTTTGAAACACAAGAAATCAACTTCAGGCACTTGTGACTCTTAAAAACAGATCGAAGGGATAAATGTCTGACCTAGTTAAATGTTTTTATCTTGTTGAATGTATTCAACAAATTCAGATATGGCCACGAATCAGTCAGAAATTATTCCTAGTCCAGCCCGCCTTCCCGCTTCAAAAACCAATAAAAACATTGTGAAAGTTCATGATTTAGTGCACTCTGACCGACTTACAATTATAGAGGTAGCTAATAAAGTGAATTTAAGTTTCTACATGGGTCAATCAATTTCAATCAAAGATTTGAACATACACTAGTGTCCACAAAATTCATTCCAAGATTGTTATCAGTCCAGCAGAAACAATACTAACTTGAAGCGTCCCAAAACTGATTAATTGGAGAAATTGCTACAGTAGGTTAATGTATTATTGAAACACAACAGTCGTCCGTTAACAACTGAACTTCATAAAGTTTAGTCATTAAAATTCATAAAAATAATCATGATAAAAAAATAAAGTATGAATAAAAGAAAAACTTATATCAAATTAACATTATGTTTACAATTACATAAAAAAATTATCTAAAACAGATATAAGTAAAACAAGGCCAATATGAAATTCAGCTGGCTGAAAAGTACACTAAAATTGGTAGGAAGCCAACCAGTGAATAAGCTCGGCCGGCCAAGGGTTAGTTACTAATGACAAGTCATCCTTCATCAGGAGATGTGGTTGACATGAACTACTATGTATCCCGGTAGTAACTAACATGTTCTTACCCTCTTGCTCACAAAGTCTGACATTCAACACACAAAGATAAAAAAAAATTAAATAAGTTAAAATGCTCATGGCAAAATGCCAGCAATTTCAACACAAACAAAAAAAAAGTTACAGCAGATAATAACTGATACTGAATTACAAAGTAATTCCAAAAAATGATGAAACTAACCTTGTTAAGGGATATCTCAAAACAACTAAGACAGACTCAAAAAATAAATCATCAAAAAACTAGTAAATCTTTTATTTGCAAATGATTTTTGATTGTAATAAGTATTTCAAAAAGCAGAAAGAGATTTCCATTTTTATCAATAAAAAAATGGGTAATTAAGCAAAAGATACATTAACTGAACGTTAATTATCAACAATTAGGTTTTGATTGTATGTGGAAAAATTGACAAATTTACATTAAAAAAAAAAAAAAATCTGGTAAAAATAGTGTTTGTGAACTATGAATAAGAATGAGAGATAAATATATATGTGCAAGAAAATTTTGGACCAAAAATTACAAACAAAAATATTAAATTTAAGTGTAACATACTATTCCAACTTCACAAAAAAGTAGTGAAATTCAGTTTGATTTTCCCTTAAGAACTCTATCAGCTTGTATCTAATATCATACTGACATATAAAAAACTTCGTTTTCTTATTTGCTTCTTTCTTAAGAAAAATTAATTAGGTGCTAAAAACCTCTTCTGTATTTTTATTATTTAACTTTAAAACAGTGATGAGAGGTTAAATAATTTTGTAATGTTTCTCAAGAACAAAAACAAAATAATCATACTCTCAAGCCTCTACACTACTAATACAATATGATAATTATGTATATAATTATTTCTGAAGGGGATATGTGGTCAGTGGCTCTTTTTCTTTAAGTGAGGTTGAAGGAGAGATGTATAAAATACTGTAAAATTTGTTGAAGTACAAGAATTTTTAACTCGATATTTCACATAAACTTGCTCCCTTCTCCAACAGAATTCTAGTCGGTTTAAAAAAAAGCTTAGATTTTTAGCAAAAAAAAGCTTTTCAAGTTAGAGATTGGCAGATGCTATGCGGTTTCAATAGGTTATAGATAACCTATACATTATCTGCAGAAAAGTGAACAAAAATCAATCTCATTTTTTCTTTACTATGAGTAGTAACTAGAAGTTATATACGTTTTTTATGATTTTACAGTAGTTCTAAATCCAGGCTTCATCTTTTGTCACACAATCTTGTATCTATAAGAGATTTAGTAATGTGTAAGAAGATAAATGCTAAAATTATCAGGCTATGTGGTATTGGCAAAAAGAGTATTTCTAAAATGTAATATTATAGGCAAATGTTAAAATCAAACTGGTTTAAAAAATGAAGAGATTTTGTAATAAATTAAGATAGAAATTTTGAATAATGTCAGGTTTCAGCGATTATAATTTCACAAACCATACATTAAGGCAATAAGCATTAATAAATTAATAGTAAATGAAAGCATAGAGGATGAAAACTGAACGGAGAACTATACTGATGAGAACAGAAGAGAAATAAGTGAAAATGTATAAAAATATGGAGAAAAAAAGATTAATACAGAACAGGAGGCGATATAAGTTTGCTGATAAAACAGAAGTAAACCTAACAAAATAAACCATCAATAAATGTACTGTTTTGTTTTACGCAAGTAAATAAGATTAGTACATTGAGCTCGACTGATTGGCTATGCAAAACAAAATTTCTATTTACTTATTTTAAACTATTTCACAAAATGCCATGAAATCAGATCGTGACATAAAAACTATATGTGTGTTCTTCAGTCACAATTAATAAAACAAGAAAGTTTATACATTTAGAATTGAATATTAATAAAAAAAAAGATTTTTCTTTTTTTTTTGATTCATCAAAATAACTTATAAATTATGAGAAGATAAAGGATGCTGTCAGTAACTGACCTGGCTAACATGTAACAACTAAGTGCTGATAGTTTTATTTGTACTGGAGTACAATACAATGCAATTAAAGATATTTACAGGCATGATAAATGGTTATACGTGTCACCAAATAACAGCACAAATGAGTAATTTGTAATGAAAGCAAAACAACATTAATCTGTGTGTACCAGTCTAATACATATTATTTGAGATACAAAAGAACTGTACTTTCTGCTTGTTATTTCTTTTGGAGACAAAAACTGTTATATATAGATATAGATGTAATAGTAATACATATTATCAATAGGGATAAACATTTTTTAATATCTAAAATCTGACATTGATAACTTTAAAAATAGAAATAATAAAATGAACAAAACAATAATTATTTAAAAAACGGATGAAATAAATTTTATTAACATTTAAGTCTATACATGGGGCTCTAGGAGAGTCACTTCTATTTATTTATTTAGTTATAATTAATACAGGCTGATTGCCTGATAACAGTATTTTTTATGGTAAAGATAAGAAATGAATTTATTATCTTATTATTTCTATTTATTTCTTAAATTAACTATTTTTATAATTAGAGTATTTTTTCTTAATGGAAATCTATATTACACAAATTAATAATTGGAAAAAATCCTTTAACAGTTATTAAGTATAAAATATTTTCATCTGCGATAAGGAAGAATATTTTAACGATAAGCACATAAGAATTATAAAATAACTCATTTGCATATGGGGGAACTAGGTTTAAATATGAATATATACAAATTAGGTATTTGCTTATTTGCCCATTGACCAATAAACTGCAAACTTTTGAGTCATTGTTAATATCACCTGATACAACCATTATATTACCACTTTTACAACAATTTATATTTATTTATTTATTTTATAAATACAATTTAACCAAACTTAACCAACATTTGCTAACTTTGACTAATAATTAACACAATAATGTTTTGAGTATTTAAATAATAAATTAAGTAATTATTGTAATTATTTAAATAAACATTACTGTTAATTAGTCGAGGTTGGTGAGCGAAGCAACCATAGGTTAAGTTTGGATAGATTATTTCTAATTTATATCTAAATTACACTGATAGATAAAAAAAATGTTTTTAAAGTTTCTTTAAGCGTAATACCCATTTCTTGAATGCTTTTTTGCATACATTACAGATCTATAAACACATTTTTTCTATCACCTTTAGTTTTAAATAAATTATGCTTCAAAAAATATTTATGGAAAATATAGTTAAAATCTGTAAAATTTATAATTTTGCATGTGTTAGAATGATTTCGCAGATGCTTTTATTTTATAAATAGCCTCAGACACACCCTGAATTAATGCCCAACAGTAATCAGCTAGCATGTTAGTATTCAATTTTCCTTTATAGCGACTTTCCATCACCAAAATGTCTTGGTGGAAACGTTCATTGTGTTCGTGACTTACGTCTCAGAAGTTGTCTGGGAAAAAATCCAGATGTGAGTGGAGGAAATGTGTTTCAAAGACATACTCATATTAGATCCCATAGCTCTATATGAAGTAAGAAGTTGATTAACAATATTGTGGTAATTGTTGGATTTTTGTTTGCCAAGAAAATTTTTGCATACATCTTTAAATGAAGCCCAAGCTGCACTTTCTACATTATTTAACATAGAGTTAAATACATCATCTTTGACCAAACCAACTCCCTTATTTGAGGACCAACAAATATTCCTTAATTTTTCCTTCACTTACATTCAGAAATTTCTGCCTGATGTACAAAAATCCAGGACTATCTTTCTTCATTGCTTTTACAAAATTTTCATTAGTTCGAGCTTGATATAGAGAGGGGGTAAAAATAGTTTTTTTTTTAACTAAGGGCTCATGAATAATATTTTTCCCCATTTGGAGTTAAGTTGTCTCATTTCTTCCACTTGTTGCCTACATAATGTTTATCCCTAGCTTGGCTGTCCCATTCGCAAAGAAAGCACATGTACTTAGTATAGCCTAACTGCATGCCTAACAATATAGCTATAAGTTTCAAATCACCACATATGTTCCAGCTATGTTTTTTATAATTTATTTTTTCATGAATGTCTTTCATCACACTGTATGTGTCTCTTTCAAATTAGTACCAAAAGTGATTGGTTTTGAAGAATATTTATTACTGCTGTGTAGTAGAACCAGTTTTAAACTATACTTGGATAAATCTATGAAAAAAGTGCCAGTCCTCAGGTTTATAAACTTGTCATAAGTGCAGTATAAGCTCATCAATATTTATGCAAAAACCAAATTATTTTCATCAATAAAGTACTGAGAAAGTTGTTTTTGTTGGATTCGAAAGCCCGAAATGTTTCTATTTTTTTAAAATACATTCCAACCATGCAGTCTTGATTCTAACAGTTCAGCTTTATTTTTTGATGAATTTAAATCCCTAATCAAGTCACTTAATTCACCTTGTGATAAAATACGTGGTTTATTGAAAGATAATTCCAAATCAAAATCATTGTTGTCTTCTTCAGTACTGCCAGATTCTTCATTGCTGCTTTTGAAACATACATTCAGGTGGCTCAGGAACTAGAATAATTTCACTGTGAAGTACTGGCCTGACTGCAGATTGCAATGAAGGATATTTTTCAGTATTAAGATTTTTTTTAAGGAATTCTAGACATACTTGTTAAACAAAAGTAACAATCGGTTACATGATTCATGTGTACCTTTCAACCATCCTCTTAAATATGCAGAATAGTTAGTGCATACTGTATGAGGAGCCCATGTCTTATCCTAATCACCAATTTTACACTGAAAGTACAAATGATATGCTTTTTTAATTAAAGGTAAAATATTTTTTCTATTTGATTTTATGATAAACTCACCACATACATAACAAAAGGTATCCACATCATTTACACAATTTCGAGGCATTATGACACTGCAGTTATCAAGCTTAAGACAATATTTATCAACATTCTATAAGACAAAATAAAACAGTAATGAAACAAAATTAATTCATTCCTAAATCAAGTGCTTAATAGAAACAACACATCTGTGTTTTTAGCTTCATGTTTTGCCTGCACAGACATGATTAATCTTGTCCATGAAGTCTCACTCTTCAGTATTAGATGTCACAATATGTGATTATGATATGATTTAATTGTATGTCTAGTATTGTTTATTTGTAGCTAACAAATTATGTTAACAAAATAAAAAAATAAAAAATGAGTTTACAAAATACATTATAGGAGCTTAAAATGCTAACTATACGTTGAAAAATGAAAAAATACATTAATTAGAATTAAAAATTTTTTTAAAAATGGTGGGTGATAGATTCTGAGTTCATTTTCATTTTCAGCATCAAAAAAACAAATTGAAATTATGTAACCCATGTTAGGAAGCAAAAATTATGTTTATCAGTGTTATAAGCAATAATTGTTATATTTTTAATATATAAAATATGTTAATTATCCTCTAACTTTGAAGTATTTTCAAAGTTACAGGACGATTATGGTTATGGACCATATTATTATGTAAGTACCACAAATTATTAATTAATGGCATTTTTGATAGTGATTCCTATTACATGCAAATAAACAGTACAATAGCTTCCTTAAGAAAATTAAGCACCAAAATATAAATTTTTGTAGTTACATTTAAAAAATTAAGTTAACAGAGTACCATTTAATAGAAGAATTTAATGGAAGAACCTGGATTATAAGACTACTAGTTTTTCAAATATCACTTAAGCAGTTTTATTTTTTTACGTAAAAATGTGCAGCTTTAATACATTGTCAATTTACTTTTATGTGTGAATATTGTACTTCAATCAATTCTGCAGCAATTATAAATGTTAAGCAGCACTTTAAAGTAAATAAACACATTTATTGGTAAATGAATAAACAATAAAGCAAAAGAAATTCAAGCATATGACAGAATTTTAGCTAGCCTATAGATTTTTTATTTGGCTATGGTCAAATAATCTACTGTTTGTGTATAGCAGGGGTCAGGCAGTGCCAAATAAATAATTTTCTCACACCATAGAAAGAGAGGGGAGAGAGAGAGTGTGAGGGAGAGGGATGAGATAGGGTGAGGGACGAGAGGGAGGGTATGAGAGAGGGGGAGGGGGAGGAAGAAAGAAAGAAAGAGATTTAAAATATATATATTTTACATTTGTTCAGGAAAATCTAGGCAAATTTCTTT
Organism: Zanna intricata; assembly: GCA_010016005.3. Classification (NCBI taxonomy): domain Eukaryota; kingdom Metazoa; phylum Arthropoda; class Insecta; order Hemiptera; family Fulgoridae; genus Zanna; species Zanna intricata. Next base: position 4,223 of record JAAAKQ030234500.1, on the reverse strand, counting down.
CATTTTTTAACTCCACACAGTGATAAAATCATGTTGTGTAGAAAGTTGTATGAGTGGATGAGCTTTTTTGGAGTTGTTATTTAAACAGCCAGATGTGAACCTAATTGCAATTACAGTAGAACAGAAGGTTCTACAGTTTACCACTTTTTAAGTAAAAAAAACTAATGAACAAGATTTTCTTTGAATTTACTTTCATCTTGCACAGATAAGTCTCAAAGTAATTGGGAGAGATATTAAATTGGCAAAGAACATAAAAAATAAAGAATTATGTAAACAAAACTGGATACCAGCCTTATATCAATGTACAAAAAAGTTCTTGGGCTGATTGCATCACACTAATGAAGTCTGTAATTTAAAAAAATAAATAAGTAAATGAACTGAATGCATAAGTTGTAAAAATAAACACCTCAGTTTTTAATAACTTAAAAACATCCTTTGGAGAAACATTAATACAAAGGTATGACAATCTAGTAATACTTTAAAGGGACTGAAAAAACAATTTCTTCTTTTTTTTGACTCGGTAATCTAATTAAAAATAATACAATAATATTCTTTAAGAAAATGATCATTTTGATATCAGTTATATAAAAATTAATCAACACTTTTTATCCTGGATTAAACTAAATTTTGAATCACAAGGTAGGTAATACCTAATTGCCATCAACCAAAACAAATAAGTAATGTAAAAGGCCTAACACATCAATATGTTAGCATTGAAAACAAAATAAAACTTATTTACTCTGTATTAAAGCATACCTTAACAATCAATTTTACACTGTCAAGGAGGAATATATTTAGTTTACTGGCACAAAAAATAATAATAGTATCAATCAATTCAATCAGTAATGTTTACAAATGTTTTCTTTGCTAATGTTTAAAAATAATTTAGAACATTTGATGATTTAAGTAAGTTTCTGACTATTAACACAGAAAATGTTAAATATTCTATACTTAAGAATTTTTAAAAAGTTAATAAGCAGCATTAACAAAATAAAAAATATTAAAGGAATGTAAATTTGTAATTTGTTTATGAACACATGTTTATATAAACACATATAATGGTTTTATATAAACATGATATTAACCAGTTAATACTATTAATTTAAACTTGAATAGCAATAAATTACTACACTAATCTGTGGCATTTCTCTTTTTTTTTTTCAAATTATTTCTGTTTATACTTCAAAGCAAAAAATTTCAATGCTGATAAACAATTATCAAAAACCCATACAATAAAACAAATAAGGATCTAATATTAACAGTACTGAAATAAATAGAACTAGTGTTAATATGAAGAAGTCTTGGTTGGAAAAGAGATTTATGGCTAAAGAACTTGAGATTATGATTTTGTGAGAGTGATGCAACAGCACATTCACTCAAGAGATGATATGAAACTATCACTAATTCTCATTACGGGAACATATTCAAAGAGAATATACTAAAACAGGAATATTTTTTCTACAATAAAATTTATAAGAATAAATTTTCCTTAATCTATATTTGATTTTCTTTTTTTATCATAATAATAACTGTCAATGACAGAATTTAGTGCTTAATTACCCATGAATAGTGATTTTTGTGATGAATTAAAATTTTAAGTACATGGCAACGCTACGACTTCTTGCACTGTTATTGCACAATCAATGGACAAAGACAACAGCACAAAAGAATTATCTGCATGTTAATTAAGTATCTTATGATTCTGGCAGATCAGAATAAACGCAGCTTAAAAAAAAAACAGAGCTTAATACACTATTTTTCACATTTATTCTGCTAAACTGATAATTTGGGAAACCTAATTCAAAACTAGTTAATCTCTCCATCCCTCTTGTCGCGCACATACACATTTTTAATAAAATAATTGTTATAATAATAAAAGTGTTAAAAAAAAAAAATATATATATATATATATATGAATTAAAAATAAACTAACATACTCTTAAAACAGTAGTGTTTATGGTTTAATACTTCGTCAGTTGATATCAACAGGGAGCAGCACTTGAGCTCACACATGATCGAGGGAGTTCCGGAACCAACTAAATCTGGGTTCTGACTCAGCTGCTCAAATTGGAACAGCCAACTCTTTCCTTCTTACCCATCCTCTAACAATTCACTTATTCTTTCTCTATTCTTCTCTTAGTGTTTCTCTCATTTATTTACTATCTTTTAATACAGTTTTATTCCTTTCTCTCTCATTCAATTAAATCATACTTTTTACACTATAAATTAGCAAATAATTTACACTTCATAAATTATTTATAGCATTTAAGCTAATAATAATAATTGTTAAATTTCAAAGAATAAAATAACTCTTTTAAAAAAGTTCTCATTCTTCAAATGCTTATGTTTATAAACAACAAAGGTAAAACTAGATCAGACTATTTTTTTTTAACATCAAAAAGAGGTTTTTAAGATATACACTATTATAAGAATTTATGTACCACTTTATAGTAAACATAAATAATCATTAAATTTGTTTATTTGCCAAAATTAAGATGCTTTATATAATTTAAGCTTTAATAATCAAACAACAGTTCATGTAAATGAGTATAAAAAAAAACGGCAAAAAAACAGTAAACTAAAGCATAAAAATATCAAATGCTAATATCAAAACTTGTACACAACAAAATCTCATCTGATAAAAGTTACAACATAAACTTATTCATATACACTTATACCAATGCTAATTTTTTTCTTGTTAAATAATGCAACAGACATTTAAACTAATCACAATTAAAAACAAAACGGCAAACAAAGAGTGTATCGATAAAGCCTTAGACTTATCAATGCTGAACAAATTTAAAAAAAAAAACTTGATAAAATTAGGTACTATAATAAAAAGCAGAAATATTTTTAAAAATGAAACCCAAAATAAAACTTTTCATTGTATTATTAAATTCTGACTTTGTGTGAGTACCAATTACCATCAACTACTGCATTATAGTGAACTGTATACCCTCAGCAGCAATGCTAATTATTAATACAATGCTTCCAAGAACATAAAGCTCATGTGTGTACATAATAATGTAAGTAATTTTGATGGTGTTACAAAAAATATACTGCTATTAATAATAAAAATAAATTTTATTATTACCCATGGCAGTTACTGGACAAGCTATCGACTGTCACACCTGGCGATTGGGTATGTTTACCAACTTGGTAGGGAGACAGTACTGGAAAAATAGAATACCCAGTGGACAAAAAACCAGTGAACCCAGTCAATGACCTTGAAGGCAGAAGAGGAATATTCCCAACATCACAGGGGGTGGAAAAACAGGAGTTGGTTTGCCAAATGAAAGCTTTGAGATAGCAGTCCTATTAGCCTTACTTGCAACTGGGCCAGTTACTCGTTCAGGGACATACAACTTACCAAAAATAATCCAGAAAGAAAAAGTAACTGAACCAGAATAAAAGAATTAAATAGAAATGAAAAATAAAGGATTCTGGATTAGCAGAAAATCTTCAAATCTAAAAATGGAATTCACAATCCCTTGTTAGGAAAGACGAATTGATTGGAATCTTGGGGGAAAAAACAAATTTATAAAGCCATTTATTTTTTATTATTTTTTTGGAAGGACGAAAAACGCTAAAGCGTTATTATCGCCGAATTAAAAATAAAATGCTGAAACTAAAACATAAAACGAAAAATAAATAAAATAAAAAACCATAAAAATTAATTCACTAAAAACTTACAACTAATATCAAGGGGAAAGAAAGTTAAAATGTTAAAAACTAAAACTAAATTAAAATTAAACACGTTGACTAAAACTTAAAGCTAATATCACCAATATAATCTTAAAAATAAAATAAATAATATTTGTAACTAAAATATAATGCATAAAAATCCGTAAGGGGTGTAAAAGGCCCCTTAATGGATAGTAAAAAAAAGAAAAAACTATGTAAATTTTGTTAAAAATTTAATACGTCGTAAGAATCCGAGAAGCCTATCTATCACTGTATTATCGTTTTTTTAGGACATGGAAAGTATTCTGAGGTAATTTAAATTTGCGACATAAGGCCGCATAACATATGCAATCTGTCAAGATATGACGCACAGTTAGTCGGCAGTTATACTTGTACAAACCCACCGGGTTGGTCTAGTGGTTAACGCGACATCGCAAATCAGCTGATTTAGAAGTCGAGAGTTTCTAAGGTTCAAATCCTAGTAAAGATAAAAATTTTTATATGGATTTGAATACTAGATCGTGGATACCGGTGTTCTT
>JAAAKQ030234467.1:0-11214 GCA_010016005.3 Zanna intricata | reverse complement strand
TCGAGCAGGAGCGCGCGCACTTTCGCAACGTTTTGCTTGTAACAACTGTTGACGGCCTTCCGTTTCGTTCATAGTCAGCAACGATTCTTTACCGTCTTTAAATGCTTCCACCACGTGTATGTTGTAATACGAGATGCGGCTTCATCACCGAATGCTTGCTGTATCATAGAAAATAAGTTTTAAGAAATATTTTTGAAGCCGAACGCAAAATTTTATTGCACTTATATGTTCCATGTCGCGAGCTCGCACAAGGTCACATGTACACAACGTACGCAGCCGAATATAACTTGAAACTGGAGTGACGAAACTTGATGAACTTTTTATACACACTCGTACGTCATAAAGTACTAGTCTACATAAAGTATGTCAGACGTACTATGTATTACGTCTGTACTGTTATTTATTATGTACTATTATTACATCTGTATATTATGTAGTATGTAGTACTATGTAGTATTTTGCTTCTCCTAGAGATGGTGCTTCGAATAAACTTGTAGCGACTACAGAAATTTAGTTCGGGAATTTTTCAGACCTACTGTCTATATTGTAATAGTAATATTTTCTTCTTTTTTTAAAATTTAGAACCACATTGTTCATTTTTAGTCAGTTTATATTGGTTGTTCTTCTGACTCTCTTCATTGGTTTGGTTTTCTGTATTTAAATTTAATTATTAAATAGCCCGAAGTAATAATTTACGCTACATTAAACTCGTATTAATTTATAATATTTTGTTGTGTTAGTAGTGTAAGTTTATTGTTTTTCTATAAAATTTTGTATCAAAGTTTAATAATTATTTGATTAGTTATCAATGGCATATTCAGTTTGACCTGTTGATATTGTAAATAAAATAATAAATAATATTAGCAGTGTAGTTTTATTAAATTAATTTTTTATCTCTTTTCGCAGAAGACATTGGTTTCATAAAGATAACATTGCTGAAACAATTCAGTTATTTATATACAATTTTTAATTCTTTTCATTTTTTTTAATGATTTTTTTTTTTAACCTCCGGAACCACCGTTAAGGTATATCTTCAGAGGATGGGATGAATGAATTGTAGCGTGTGTGAAAAATGCCATGCCTGACCAGGATTCGAATCCGGGACCTCCGGGTGAAAGGCTGAAATGCTACCACTCAGCCGCGGAGGCCGGCATGATTTTTTATTAATAATATATTATATATAGAAAAAAAATGTTATTAGTAGGTCAGTTCCCGAATTGATTTTTAATTGTTTGTTTTGTTTTTTTTTTTTTAGAGTGGCTGGATGCTCTTGTATTGTCTTGAAGAAAAATAAAAAGAAATTTGTTAATGATTAAAATTTACGGATGTTGTAAAAAAAATGGAGGAAATAATCTAATCTATTGTTAACTTTAATTTTTTCCCTGTTTTTGATTTATCAGAAAACATAATCGCATTAATTAATTTGCTTATGAATATTTCAAAGCTAGCGGAGCTGGGTAGGCTATATGATATTGGTGTAAATAGAGATGCTTTAAAATTGTAATGAGTGAGCTGGTGATACAGGAATAGCGCAGCTGCTGTAGTTGTAACCAGGCCAGTCGTCAAGCGACCCGAAATATACTTTACTCTCTGCAATCGAATCACATTTTAGCGTCTCATTTTTGCTCTCCCTACTGTCCTTTCATATTTTAATCTTTTGTAACTTATGATATTAAATACACAGTGAGCTTATATTATGTATTCACTTTATAGGTTAAAAGGTTATCTGTATTGTATTATTTGAATTGTTATTGTTAATAACTATGAACATTTCATAATTTTAATTATACTTGGAAATAATGTAGTGAAATAGTTCGTAGTGTTTTTAATACGAAGAATTATTTTACAATGAAGTGTTCTCGGTAACGTGAAGGATTTGGTATTTTTTCAAATCTCAAAAGTTAATATATGGTGTATACCCTTTTTTTATTATGCTATTCAATGTTAATTCGGAATATTTTGTTATTTATTTTTATTAACGTGTATTCTTTCGTTTCGTTTGTTTATTCCTTTACATAAATCTACAAACATGGACTTTTTGTTACATGTTAAACATAGACTTTTTGTTACTTCTAATTTCATCCGTATGTTTCTTCTGGTTCCCTCTTTTGTACGCATACTCGTATTACTTTAAATACAACAGACTCAGTTCGAATCCTAGTCAAGCGTTGGTTTTTTCTTACGTTATAAAATTGTGTATTTTTTTCCTTAGGAGCTGCAGGGTTATTATTTGGTTAATAAAATCGTTAAAAAAAATATTTGAAATGTTAGAAACTGTTAATTTATCAGCAATATTTACATTCCTGCCATTTTGTTGTATTTAGACACAATTACTTATTCTTATTTTGTGGGAACTACATTACCCTATCAGTCGGGATCTCGCTGATCTGTTTTGTAGTACTATTATAGGTCATACTGTCCTGGAGATAAGCTATATTTTATACTTAAGTAAATTTGAGCTCGATTTGGGAAGCTCTTTTATTTAATAACTGGAGGAAAAGAAACTTTTTACAGAATATATTTGGTTTGGTTGGTTAACGATAAATAAGGTGTTCCATCTTTGTAAAAAGGTAACTCGATTTCCCGAGAAGTTGAGTTTGAAATGGTCAACCTGGAGAAAGAAATCTTTAAATATTCCTTCGACTGGATTTGTTTCGTCTGATTTCTCTGCCTCTTTTATGTTGATGACGTTATTTATGATTTCTTTTATCAAAGGGTATACTGGTTTGTACTTAAGTTCGTTGAATCTCTATAGAATGCAGGAAGTTGTTCTAGTATTTATGTGATCAGTGGTCGATGACGTGAACTTGTAGTAGCGATCAGGTAGTCCACGGTTTTTTTTTTATTCCTAATTTGAAAAGTTTGTTTTTTTCGTTGTTAAGACTGTTTAAATCTAGAATTATCTTTTTACCTTATTGTCGTATAAGCTACAACGTAAAATATGTATTTTATGGGTAAAGTTACACACTTAGTTCATAAAAAGTTGGAATTTACAGCGTTTTATCTCTAATTGTATCCGAGTTAATGACTGTATGTTCTTCGAGACGACTGGAAATCTGATGGCTTAATGGTATCACCACTTATGTTTATGTAGCATATCATTATGTCCCGGTGTAAAAAAGATATTAACCCTCATAGAATAGTTGAAATAGAATAATCTTTCCAAGCAGTAAGCGGCTACCTTGTCTTTAGTTTTTTCTGCATTGGTACATCGGTAAATACATCGAATATACTTTTTTATTCCGGTAGATCATTATGAAATGACTGTTCCGTCGTATTTGAAATGTTATAATGAAAATAAAGAAATTAAGGTGAGCAGCTCTTCTCACCTCGGGTTGAATTTTACCGTGATTGAGGGAAAAGGAGCGTTACAATTTGAGTTATACTAAAGATTCTTATACTTGTGGTGATTAAAGTATCAATAAATATTGTACGATTGTTATTTAGTCTTACCGGTATGCAATACTTGACACACGATTACTTGAACTCTAGAACAGACGTTTTTAAGTTATCAGTCCTTAAGTTCTGGGGAGGTGAAATTTGACGAATTGAGCTAGATTTAAAAAAAATTATTATTCCTTTTCTTCAGAAAAGTTAAAACAAGGGTATTGTATTTTCTGGAAGACATACTGTCAAGGTATTTAGGAGAAGGGATATTCTGTACCATTTAACTTAAATAGCTATTGTTTTTTATATGGGAAACACGAAATCCCCATTTTATGGATTTTTCTAGTTTAAAACGTGTGCATAACGTTATTTAGTTGATGATTAAAGCATGCCTCCGTGGCTGAGTGGTAGCGTCTTGGCCTTTCATCCGGAGATCCCGGGTTCGAATCTCGGTCAGGCATGGCATTTTTAACACACGCTATATTTCATTCATCTCATTCTCTGAAGATATACCTTAACGGTGGTTCCGGAGGTTTAAAGTTGATTTAAGCATAAAACACAAATATGTAGGATATAAGGGAAAATTAAATGTATCACACATTTAATGTTTTGTTTATGATTTAACCCGTCTTTCTAAAGAAAACCATACTCTGAAAATACTTAATGCAGATTTATCTCATATTTTTCTCGAATTTTATCCTTAAAAGCTTTATTTAGGTGCACGTAAGGAAAAGAAGTACTGAATTTTGTAGGATGTATAATAAATAAATTTCTTTTTTTTTTCTTTTTTTTTTTTTTAGTAAGGTAGAAATATCATTTAGTAAGTTATTTTTTTGTTCCCCTATTTGGATCTATTAGATCCATATAGAATTTACTGTTTTTGAGCACAGTAAATTTACCGGAGTCATAATTATTGTGATAACGGTGAACTTCGATACGCTAGTGTGTTATTAGCAGCACTTAATACGAATAGTATACCGATTTAAGTGGATGTATACACATAATATTACCCCATAAATTAAGACATTAGATGGCTTTATATATGTAATGTGATTAAACGTTAAATTGAAGTTCAGTAATGGAAACCCATGGCATTTAAATATATGTTAATAGTAATAGTTAATTTAATATGTGTCACCATATAGAACGGAATATTCTGAAAGTAAATAAATAAGTCTTATTCTTTTCGTTGGTTTTAATATTTTATTTTTTCAGATGCGTTGTTTATACATTATAGTGCGAGATAAGAATCTATTTTACATTATAGTGGTTTACAGTTTATTATAATGCAACTTTCTTTATGTTTTTTTTTATAAATGTTACATTACCGAGTTCGCTTTGTTATTAATCTAATCATTGTTTTTTTTTAAATCATATCTTAGAGCTGGGAAAGGAACTGGCTTATATTCAAAAACTTTTTATTGCTGTTTGTGTCGTCAGATCATATTCGTTTTCATGTTTTACAAGCTTGCATTTATATTAATGCCCGTAGCAGAAAATTGAACTACAGGCCTGCCTTTATCATTTGAGGAACTCGTTAGTATAATTAAGTGGTGTGGTGGATATTATTTACAGCTGGTAATAAGTAATTTTTGTGTCGTAATTTATAGGTTAACTTTTTAATCGGTTTTTGGATGAAAACTACGATCAGGATTTTCTTTATTAATCGTAAGGAGTTATAGGATTAGTCTTTTAAGACTAATACACTTTCAAATGTATAGTAAAAACAGTTGTGCATGTATATAAACATTGTGCATCGATGCTATTTCTACTCCATATACAAAATTATTATTGTTATACACGTCGTATCTTGTATTCCCATTTCAATGGGATGGGTATACAAAGCATAAATCTTAACCGATGTGCGTACGTGCCGGGATACTGGATGTGTATATTCAACCGGTTCGATCTGGTTTTTGAATTGATTAGCTTCGTTAACATTTCTTGTTATTCCGCACATACTTCTGGGACGAGTTCAGAAATTGTTTATTTATTTTGAATTGAACCTTGTGTTAAAGTATTGGTTAGAAAGCATTGTGTCGAGTAAATTTAATTGAGAGTGAAATTACTACTTTTAATTTTGTTTTGGTATGGTACCTCTAATCTGTATAGTAATGTTTCATTCTCGTTGTAGTCATTTGTGTGAAGTTTTTGACCCACTGTCTATTTTTTTAATTTCAGTCCACTTAAATGCTGTTTATATCAACTGTGTGGTATGTTAATACAGCGGAACGCCGATTATCCGGAAGATTTTATCGTAGTATTATTTGGGTGTCGCACTTAATAAAAAAATACGAAAATATAAAAAAATAAAATAAATGTATTTCGGTAAAATTAAAAAGATACTGATAAGATGTTAACCTGCCGGGTTAGTCTAGTCGTCATCGCAGAAAACCAACTGACTTTCAAAGTATGGAGTTCTAAGGTTCGAGTCCTTGTAAGGGCAGTTGCTTTTGTGTGGATTTGAATGTTAGACTGTGGATACCGGTGTTATTTGGTGGTTGGATTTCAATTAATCACATCTTAGGAGTGGTCGGCCAGAGTCTGTTCAATAGTACTCATTTACTGGTAAAATTTACAGTTAGTTACACGCCAGACTGCGCGCAGATGCCTTGGCATCTCTGCAGAGTACTGTTTACATCATGTGTCACAGTACTGTTACTCTGAAACGTAAGGTGTCCATAAGTAAGTATATATGTACAGTGTAATATGTATATATGTACAGTATATATGTACAAAAAATCCAATGAGTAAAAATTTGCTAATAAAAAATCAGATTTTATAAAAAGTACTATTTGAAAGATATAAAAATTTACTACTGTTTTATAAAAAATGCTATTTAAAAGGTATATTAAAAAGCTTTTTAAAAAAAAACTTAGAAAAACTTATTGAATAGAAATTGAGTTAAATTATTGTACGTTATAAAGAATTTTTTTTAAATTACAAAAAAATACAGTTGGTTTAATTAGTAGTACTTTTAATAGAATATAATTTAGTGACAATTAATAATCAAAACATACCTTCTTTTAAGATGAAAAAAATTATTTCTTAAAAAAAAATATCTGTAATCTGTACTTACTTTAATATTGATCTTCGTTTATGAGTTGCAAGATCATGTAATGGTTAAAAAAAAGTGTGCAGATTCATACTTTTTACGTCGCTACAAATAGTTCATAGCGATAAACAAATATTCATGAGATTTTTTTGTTTGACATCCCTTTCATTTCCCTATCATTTTATCATAATTCATGCTTGGACCAATTAATGTGTTTCCATAAATATTTTCAGAAGTTAATTTTATAATTAGCTTAAACACAGGCTTAATACATATGGTTTGTGCTGTACTAAATGCAAAAAAAAAAAAAAGTTAAAACCTCCCCCCTGCTGCAAAAACAAAGATTGATAAAAAAATGCATTTTCTTTTGAAGCAAAACTTTATTAATAGTATTTTAGATTTATTATTTTTTTTTTTAAAATAGTCTATTAATTTTTTTTTAAATTGCCTAGTACAGATATAAGCAGTCCGAATAGTTGTACATAGGGTAATCGGCGTCCCTATGTATTTATCTTCGCCACCAACAGTAAACATCCATTTTTTTTTTTTTTTAAGTAATAATTAACACATTGAAAGCAATCGATGTATTCACTACCTGTATGTACCTTGTATTCTTAAACGGAGTATGGAAACTATACGCAATGTTACGATTCTATATATCAAAGTTGTTGGTTATTACAAAATTTTAAGAATTAATTATTTCTTTCAAATCATTACGAAAAAGAGATTTCGACTAAATACTTCCCGAAAAAATAATTATTATCATATAGAATTATTGTCTTGAAATAGAAGAAATCACTTAAATTTTGGATTTTTGGAAATAAGGCAAAGATTTTTCGGTATGACGAAAAATATTTATTGTTTTTTGTTGTTTTTTTTTTTTATGAGATTATGGGCTCAACTGGTATGGACATTAGCACAAATAAAAATTTTTGTAACGTATGAAAAATGTCATGTCCAACTGGGATCGAACCCGGGACCTCCGGATGAAAACTCCGTTGCGGAGTGGTAACCACTCCGCAACGGAGATCGCTATGTAATGTTATTATTTCAGCCTAAGAGGGCTTTATATTTGGGTTGCTATTGATTTTGGTCTCCGCTTTTCGGTGTGCTAGGTAGGAAGGGGAAGGTATTATAATTGTTTTTGTATTGGTATTGAAGCAAAAGAAGAAATGTTATGATCCTGATCTAAGTTATTAGAATACGTAAATTTGTGTTGTAATTTTACATTCGTTTATCTCTAAGCTATATAATGACATATCAAATATCAATGGAATTAAACCACAATTCGACAGCGCTCGAGATTGAAATACCGATGTGGTTTTTCGTTTACTAACAACCGAATTAGGATCGACGTTGTAGGGCGTGTACGTACGCGGTGCGTGGAATGATTAATAATCTTAAAATTTAGCTCAGCCAAGAGGGTCTTAACGACAGATACGACGTGTCACGGCGTATAAAATTAAGCGTCGTGTTAGATCTCCAATTAAAGATCCAGGGCTGCTGACCCACTTTTCATCCCACGCTATTCTTACGGAATTTGTATGGATCATACATACCGCTCGTTGTTCCTTCATTGTCGTCATTGCGGCTTACCGCACATTTCTAATCAATTAGTGACATTATAATTTGATATCTCGTAATTATGTTTATGTAACAGCATCCAATGTCAGTCTTGCGCACTTTTAAAACATCCTCGTATCGTTCTTTGTTTTCATTTGAATTATTGTTCTTTTATCGGTATTTTATTATTATTAAAAAATGTATTTAATTGGTTTGATGGTCTGAATAGTTTACGTAGAAATGTGTAAATCTGTGTTCTTTGTCGTTTTTTATTATTGAAATTTCTTTTTTTCGCACCGATTGCTGATAAGGAGTTCATTCCTTGGGAAGGAGTAAAAATTAAAATCTTGGTGGTTTTAGTTAATGTTAAATTTTTATTTTTTCCAGTGTTCTTAGAAAGATCGAGACTTAACATATAAAATCGGTTTTAATTTGCTGTAAGATTAGATAACATATAGGGAAACTAGAATTTTTCAGGGCTGTTTAGGATCAACTCTATTCATAATAGTGTACAAATTTATCTTCCACAATGGTTGTTTTGTGAATTAATTTTGCATATTTCAGTTGTGTAAGCCAGAAGTACATAAAATTTTTACAAAATAAGTGTGTAGCAATCAAATATATATATTAAAATATATATATAAAATTTAAGATAAAGTAGATTTTAAGCTAAAAAGACAGGTTGGTGTGGTGATGTGAAAAAAAAATTTCTGTAAACTGAAAAGAGTACAATTTTTTTTAGTGAGATCCTCGATGGAAAAGTAAACCGCATTTTCTTACAATCAGATTATTTTGCATGTGTTAGGGAATAGTATCCTAGAAATTAAAGAGTGTGAGGAACATAAAATAGCAAACTCCAAAGCCGCCATTCAGTAATTCCAACTGCTTTCCATAAATCCGTTTTCTTTTTTTAAATAGTGACTATAATGATTATAGCAGTCAATCTAACTTTAACCAAAAAAAAATTAAAAACAAAATATGTTTTTTAAACATACACTCAGATTACACTTACATACGAAAAAAATACACAAATTATTTTCAAAAAAAATTTGTGGTGCAAATAGTAAAATATCATCGTTTCCAAACTTACAAAGATCTAGGAAAGTAGTTTACATATTTATATATACTAGCCAGAATCTGGACCCTCGGAACTCAGGTCAGCCCAGGTGAGTTGCAGAGCCAACTCAGGTTCCCCTCGCGGCCAAGCCTACCCCATGGCCACAGAGTTTGCTTCACTCACAATTCCCAATTTTCCAGAGGGATCTTTGTCCTGGACACTCACTGAGTTCGCTTCGGTCACGAACCCCATCTACCCAGAGGGCTCATCCCCTGGACCCCCACATTGTATGTTTATATACTCGTACATTTCTAAATAACCATGATGTTTTCTTTTTCTGTGTACCCTCAGAACCACTATTAGGTATTACTTCATATGATCTTTAGATTGAATGTGTACATGATGCATGCAAAAGTTAGATTTCAACCTATTAACAAATACCTGTTTGAATTTTGAAAATCGGACAAATTTTACAGAGATATTATAAGAGAACTCCATTGCACCTTCCAAAACAGCATCCGATTTGTTATCAGTAGATGGTGATGATTGGTCTAGCCTCTCACTATTTTTAGAAAAAAAAATTATTTGAAAAGTGAGGAACACTTCCTCCTAACATTTATATAGAGTTGTTTTTTTCTTTATAAATTCGTTATGACTAGTAAAAAAAATTCATTCCTACTGCTGAGGAAGTAAAAAAATTATGAACGAGATGCTTGCATCACCTTATCACTCTAGCCTCACAAGTCCCCACGGGAATCCCATTATTGTTAAACTAAATTTTTTTAAATTTAATATTATTTTATTTAATGTAAAGTTAGTTCCATTATTTTTGTAATATTATTCATTCTATTGATTTGAATCATTCAGTTCAAATCCAGCTTACACAGTGATAGAAACTCACAGTTTATTAATTCAGTTAATTAAAGTTTGTATATCAACCAGCAAATCTTCACTGCTTTATATATATATATATATTTTAGAAATCTTTTGAGATGAAATATATCTAAAACCCTTCTTAGTTATGACAAGAAACATGGGTAAAAATTTGGTTGCAGTTGATCATGTCGTTTTTTTGTTTATCCCGAACAAACAAAAACACTCTTTATATAACAGGTGTAGGTACAAAATTTTAAAATCATATATTTCTTCACTCTCTGTCATAAGATGTTTTTTTTTTACCTTATTCTTGCTTATTTTTAGAAAATTACTTTTTCTAATCCAATAAAAAAGAATTATTTGAAAAATGAGGAACACTTCCTCCTAACATTTATATAGAGTTGTTTTTTTCTTTATAAATTTGTTATGACTAGTAAAAAAAATTCATTCCTACTGCTGAGGAAGTAAAAAAAAATTATGAAGCTCCTCCTCATTCATATACAAGTATGAAATATTATACCGTATTGTCAGCAAATCATCATAACAATATTAAAAAAAATTGTTGCACACAAATTTTTTCTGTCCGTTCATTCATACAGTAACAATGCATGTTTAATTTCTTCTTAGTAAATTTAATAACAAATAAAATTTAATATTATACATTAAGGTGTAATCAAGGCTATTTTATATATGCATTACTAATACAATGAATTAATTATTGTTGTGGGCATCTAAATGTGTTAGGCGTAATTATTTTAATTTAAATATGTATGTAGGCGAAAAAAAAATTTGTTCATATTTATTTACACCTTCAGATATTTTATTTTTTTATTTTTTTTTTTTTTTGTGTAATACATGTACGTATGAATGTATGTTATGTAAACATTATTACAATTAATAACAGTTGATGCATCTGTCTTAATTATTAACACATGCTTTGATAATAGAATTTTAATTTAAAAATTAATTATAGGTTTAGAAAATCATATATGATTTGTTAGTTGTAATAAGTAAAAGATTTCAGTGTATGAATTGACATTTTTTAATTAAATAAATTTAACAGTACAAGTAATATATTATTTAAATGAGTGATCCTAAATTTATACATTATGTATAAATCTGTGTGATATTCATAAATAAAAAGTCACCGCATCAAAAATTACTTTATATTTTTCTTCTTTTTCATGGAATCTCTTTTCCTTTCATTTTATAATTTGTTTAATATTCTTCTCATGTTTTAATTTTGGATGTCTGTAGATAATATTTTTTTAATCAT